>KZ452995.1:723837-734003 GCA_002786265.1 Apostasia shenzhenica | reverse complement strand
TTCTTAACTGGAACTTCATCGGCGCTACATTTATATTGTCTAAATATCTTAGCCGACTTTCTCTAAGTTTATCCTCAATTGGTGCAACACTAACTTCTTTCGGATATACTCATCTCATTCTATTGCTTTTGTGTATATCTACACATCCACTTTAACATACTCAATTTCTACAAACATTTATTTTAATTTTGTATGTTTAACTCTTTGGTAGAATTATAAATATAAAAATAATTTTATATTACTAATAATATTCCCCCTCAACATACAAACATTGTTTCTTTTTTCAGCAAATGGAGTTTCAGCAATAATTATTAAAAAAAATAAAAATAATGCTATAGATAATTACTTGATAATCATATTTGTCTTAGTAACCGATTAACCTTAAAAGGGGAAGCTTGTAGTATTGAGAGAGCAAAGCTGCATACCTCTCATTGTAAGGCCAAAAATTCTACACAGATTGGTTATATAAAGCCTTTAGTTTCATTAAGATTGTTTTTTTCAGAATTCATATTTACAATAATAACGAACAGAAATGGATAGTATGACACAACAATAATCACTAAAAATATTATTTGATTCTAAATATACTACAAAGTTTTTGTAAAGTTAATTCTCTAAAATAAATTTTAAATTAACTTTGAATCAACTAATTAATGTGTATGTCAAAAAGTGCTTTTGAAAGAGAATTATCCTAGAAAGACCACATAATACCTATACAAAATTTATTATTTTATAATGTAAAATGCAATATTTAGCTCAGGATGTAATTCCTAAACAGATTGGTATATAAAGCCTTTAGTTGCTAAGATTGTTTTTAGAATTCATATTTTAGCGGGTAATAAGAATAGAGAACTGGATAGGTAATGACACACAATAATCTACTAAAGAATATTTTTGTTCTAAATTTAACTAAATTTTTTGTAAAAGTAATTTCTAAAAATAAATTAAAATTTAACTTGCGAAATCAACTTAATTATGTGTAATGTCAAAAAAGTGCTTTGAAGAGAATTATCTAAAAAGACACATAATAACCTGTACAAAATTTATTATTTATAATGTAAAATGGCATATTTAAGCTCAGGATGTAAACTATTAATTCAACTCAAATATTTTGAAAATTGACACAGAAATCCAAGAAATTTTAAAAAACTCAAATAAAACTCATAAATAGTAAAAACATGGCTCAATTCTCTATGGGAGATTTTTCCAAATATGAGTAGAGTTAATTAGAAAAATTGAGTTATTGGATTTTGCCTATGTACAAAGAGGAAGAAGGAGACCAAAGAAGACATGGCAAGAAACTATAGGGAGTGATCTTAGTTACTTAGACCTAGATAAGAATTTGGTAACTGATAGAACGCAATGGAAATAAAGGATTCATGTAGCCGACCCCACCTGTGGGATTAAGGCTTGGTTGTTGTTGTTGTTGTTGTATTTTATTACTAACGGGTTACAGGTCAGGGTGGCTATAATTTTGTTATACCCAAATTCAACCCATCCCATAACGAATCGATGGAATTTAGTTTTATTACTAACTTGCAAGTCATAAGTGTAATTTTGGGACCCATGCCCATCTTATTAGAAGTGGATTAGGGTGGGTTAAATGGGTTTGGGTAAATTGTCATCCATATAGAAAGGATTTCATATTTGCTTCACCCCCTATAATATCAAAAATAAATGTAAAAGATACTTTTGGATTTACATATATTGAGTTGATTTTGATTTGAATCAATTCCATTTCAAACGAGTTGAGTTCCATTGCTCTAGTCACAAGGAAATTGAGTTAATTTTGATTTAGTCATGTATAATTTGAGCAGTTATCTATCAAGATTCAAGTTTCGACCATAATACCAACTCTAAAAATAAAACAAAACCACTTTATAGGTCACATCACAACCTAAATGTAATTTTAGATTGTGTTGAAACACTGAAGAGATGAAACCTCGAAGATGGCTTTGTCAAAGACCACGCTAGTTGAAGCACCACACGATGTTGTAACAACTTTTTTATTATACCAAACTTCGTGGAAGCCCTTTAGACTAGGATCTTGTACAATTGTCAAAGAAATTATAGTGGACTACTTTTTGCAAAATTAATGTAAGAATATGATGAATCTTTTGATTTTGATGACTACAATTAATTTAGTCACTATTAATTAATCCATTTGTTTAGTGTATTAACAGGATTACATTATCTTGATTGAGGATTAAGTTTCAAATGAAGTCCAATAAAAGCTGGACCACATTAGAATTTCCTTTTATTTTTTTTATAGGATATTTATGTAAGCATATACATATTTGCCAAGATTTTGACTCATGTTTTTCCTTTTGGTTTTCTAAGTAAGAAAACTCTTGGTTTTCATTGGTATATTTTAATTGTGCTAAGTTGAAATCTCAACCAATTAATTATTATGAGCAATTAATATGCGAGTGTAACTCACTCATTCTATCACTTGTGTCTAAATGATTTAAATAAAGTTTGCAGCTTGGCTCCAAACTAATTACCTACTAATTTAGATAAAAATTAAGCTTCATTTTGCTCTATGGTTTTCTACCATTAAGCTGAAATTTTCAGCCTAAAATTTGAAGGAGAAATTTTACTTCAGTTCTTTTTATTTTTCAATGCTGAATGATGTAGATTATTTTTTTTTATACAACTTGCCATCACCTAGAAGCTCTTGCTACCTTGTTTTTGCTATTATTAGAAAACCTAGTTGACCACCTCAACCTTGTCTTATCTCTTGCTGCCACCATTATACTATGTGATATTATTTGTATTCTATCCCAAATATGCATTTGGATAAAATAACATTATTTGAGGGCTCTTCATGAGCATTACCTTGTGGTGTGTGCTATTATTTCCTGTTTTGTGGCTCCATTACCTGTTGGACATTTTTTTATGTGGCCTGATTTACTTTTCATGATAGCTCACATATCTTGGAAATACAATCTCTTAAAACCTAAAACCTGATGGCAAATATCATATTTTATTCTATTTTTTGTATTTATTTATGCTTTTCTTTTCATCTTACTGCTACCCAACCATTGGTTGCCTTGATACTGTTGGATAGCCTTGAACTTGAGCTACCTTGCTCTCAGCCATATAAAATCTGGAGCAATTTTATTCTACTTTTTTTGGGTCTTTCTCTAGTTTTTGGCATGCTATTGCTACTACACACACTTCTCCTCTCCAAGCTTTTAACGTTTACTCTCCTAAGTACTTACACTTGATATTCAAGGAGAACTCAAAGGAAAGAAATTTATGGTAATCTTCAACGTGATATAAAGCTCAATATCTACTGTTTTTCTTCTCTAAAGCTTCTGTTTTTTCTTGTAATCGGTTTTGAGCTTTGGTTTGCCTTGGTTCCTTAAGTTTTCCAGTTTCATTTGTTAAATTTTTTTTGAAACTCTTGGATATTAAACAAATTTTTTATTTTTCTTGTAATAGTGTTCACTGTAACATTCATCTTTTCACTCTGAAATTTCATATTGCTTATTGGTTTCATATACGTAGTAGTTTTAGATTTACTTGAGCATTCTCTTAGCAAGTTTGCATGTGCATAGAGTACCTTATTGTAATATTCTTTTATATTTGTATTGTAACTTAAGCTAGCTAATCTAGTAAAACCCATCTTCTCTATCCCTTTCTCCCTAGTGGAGGTTTATAAATTTGCTCGGCTTTGGTTCCTGCAAAAAGTTATAAGTATTGTGAAGGTTTGCTCGGCTTTGATTGCTGTAAAAAGCTGTAGGTGTGTAAGTTTGCTTGGCTTTGATTTCTGTAAAAAGTCAAATATGTATATCGAGTTTATTCAGCTTTGATTCTCATAAAAAACAGGGTTAATAATAAATTCTCATTCGAGGTGCGTGGGAAGTGGATTAGGTGGGAGGCCGAACCACTATAAAACCCTTGTATCCTCTATGTGTTGATTCATGCTTATTTACTTAAATTGACATACTATAATATAAATCAAATTTGAACTCAAGCAAATCCTTTGTATTTTTATGTAAAATTTTATTGTAGTTCTCAGATTCTGATCTCTCTACTGCAAATTGTCATATTTCTATGCTGAGTTTGATTTCTGAAATTGACCTCGAGATCTAGTTGCATATTAGGTTCTTATATTTTTGTAGATCTATTTGTGAAATCAACCTCTCAGAATTAAGTGAAGTAATTTTTAAGTATACTCATCTTAATCATCTAATTAGATTTAAAATTCTATTATTCCCAATTCACCCTCCTCTTGGGAAGCCTTTTGGGCCAACAAAACATCATCTCACAGTTGGCACAAGCCAAAAAACTAGCAGAATATCTAAGGGTGGGTTGAGTTCTTACCTAGAAATCGAAGATATCTCTAAAAGGCTAGCAGAGGACTGACTTGTTTATCATTTCTTCTCATCTACATGAAGGCTTCAAAAGAGTTAAATTCCTTCTAGAAGATCAGTAGTTTGTACCCCCAAACTTCTTTGTTGGCTTTTGCCCCCTGAACTCCACGCCGACGATGGATCGCTTAGAGTTGGAGTGCACTCTCTATAAACTTAGTAGCCTCGCTTCTCAAAGCAAAATGTTATCTAGATAGCAACTAGACCAACAACATCAGTAGCATTGCTCACTCTCTTTGGCCATTTTATAGCAAGAAGATGCATAACTGCCTCTTACCGAAATTCCAAGTGTGCCGCTGATATTACTTTCCCACTTGGCCACTTCCACTATGGCTTTGACAATGAGGCTGAGGTGGCCACCCCTACACTACCATTTCTAATTCTCTATCTTTTCTAGAAGCATGTCACTTTTTGAAACAAAGGTTCCTTCTTGCCATACAAGCTTTATCATATCTTATCTTAACTGTTGGAACTTCTCTTCCTCGAGGTTTCCTTCTAACGTAGAGATTCAAACCTCAGATCTTCATCAAGGTATCAAACCTTGTTCTACCTGCCTTGTCAAAAAAATCAATCTTTGACAAGTTTCTTCGACTCCTCATCAAAGTTTCTTTTTTTCTCTCATAAGGAGGGATCCCATATAAGCTAAAAATCTACACTGGACATTGTATCCTGATCAGTGAGCAAAGAATATATTGTGGCTTTACATTCCTTTCCCTTACTTGCTCGTTATTCAGCAATGACAAACCAAATTTGGCAAAACAAAAGTACTTCAGAACCCAAAGCAGAACATATATCATCAGATATAGAAGTCGCAAATCACATGGTTAAATTCGCAAGCCAAAATAGGTCTGAAGTTCACTGCAAAACTTTTTGAATGGGATCCTTAGAAGGTCTACGGTTACGCGGAACGATTGATACGCTCCAATCGTTTCTGGAGGGCTTACAAGCTTCACTTCTCACTTAACTGAAGAAACAGTTTGGTCGTCACCTAAAATTCGTTCGGCGAAGTACTGAATCAAGCGAACGATTTGAACCTCGAAATGGCAAGGGAAAAGCAGCACCTGTCAGAATGGCGGTGAGCCCGCTCCCATCGATCCCATCTGTGACCTCCTCCGCCGTCGACGACGACGAGAAGCCGGATGGACCTTTGCGGCTGAACGGCCACATCATTCCCTTCGAGCGAGTCTGGAGATCGTCGCAAGCTGTCGTTCGTAAAATTTTCTCAGTCCGCCAGTCTCTTCAACAATAAACGATTGTATGGCTATCACAATTTTCAAAAATGAACGTGGATAAATACAGAAAAAAAAAATTAATGAAAAAAATCGGCTTTTGAGTTTCCGTGGCTTCATTTGATTGGAGCTCCCAATCTCATTCATTAATTTTTAGTATTTCTCCATAAAAAAATTTATTATTTATTTTATATTTAAAATAAAATTAAGTATAAAATATTATTATTTTTTATCTTACAATTTATAAACACTGTTTGCTTGTAAAGTTAAATTTAAGAAGGTCTAAAATTTAAATTTGAAATAGAGATATTTTTTATTAAAAGTTGTGATTAATGTGAAATAAAGGTTAGTTATTTATATGAGATATGTGAGGGATGTGATATAAAGTTAGTTATTATGTTGGAATATGTGAGGGATGTGATATAAGTTGTTATTATTTTAGTAATGTGTAGGATGTGAAATAAATTTAATTTTTAATATTATTTTATGTGTGATGTGATATGCCTGGTTAAAATTAAACCAAAGTTAATTTTAAACTTCTAGACAAAACGGGGCCTCAATATTAAATTATTTTTATTTCTACATTATATATATATATATTAACGATTGCACATTATCTCTCAAATTAAAAACACACTTTCCTACTAAACGAATATTTAGGCCCCATTTGTCTACGAGTTAAAAATTAATCTTGTTTAATTTTAACCTAATATATCACATCACACATAAAATTTAATATTAAAAATAAATTTTATTTCACATCCTACACACATTACTAAAATAATAACCAGCTTATATCACATCCCTCACATATCTCAACATAATAACTAACTTTATTTCACATCATTTACAACTTTCAATAAAAAAATATCTCTATCCAAATTTAATTTTAACCTTGTTAAATTTAACCTTACAAATAAATAAATTAAAGGTTACTTTTTTTACTCTTGACACATTGTTTCAAATTTTGAAAGGCTATATCCATAAATCCTAAAGATTTCATCTAATTGAAGTATATTTTAGAGATATTTAAAACAATTTTAAGTAAAAAGAGAAAAATATATTAAATATTATAATATAAAATAGAATTATTTTATTATTATAAATATGTTGAATATGAAATAAAATTAATTTTTTATTGAGACAATATTAGATATAAAATAAAATTAATTCTTGATATTTAAATTTATATATATGATGTGAAATAAATATAAAATATTAATAAAAAAAATTTAATATTTTAAAAAGATTTAAATTTGTTTGGCCATCAACCTACCAAAACTTAATTACTTCGTTACTTTCTAATTATAATAAAGTCTCATCTCAAAATGCACAATAACACTCGTTCATGAATCCCTTATCTCTTTCTGATCTCTTTTCTCCTTGCACTTTGGGGGATGAAGAGGTGAGGCTACAAATTTTACGACATAATTTATGTATTTTTTATCTTATTATAGTAATAACACTGATGCCTCAAAAATTTTTATGAACCATAGGATTCTTAATCATCATTTCATCAAACTCTCAGTTGAAATCCAAACAAATTTTAAATTTTTCAAAAAATATTCTATTAATATTTTATATTTATTTTACATTATATATCAATTTAAATATTAAAAATTAATATTATTTCATATTTTTACATATATTTTAATAAAACATTAAATTTTATTTTATATTCAATAGTATTCTCAATAATTAAAATTTTTATTTTATATTATAATATTAAAATATTTTTTTTATATTAAAAAAATTAAAAAATCTATATTTAAATTAAATATTTTTTTTGAGAAGATAGCTTAAAGTCATGTTTGGTTTAAAAGAAATTTTAGTTCAACACAAATTTTAATAGTAAAAATTAACTTTATTTCATATTTAATACAAATATAAATATTAAAATTAATTTTATTTTGCATCTTATATATTTATTAATATTAAATTTTTTCTATTAAATTTTAAAAATAATTTTTTTGTTTAAATAACCTAAGAAAAGCAGAAGAAAGTGGGGAGGAAAGAGATTCTGAACCCAAATAAATAAGTAAATTTAGGCTCTGTTTGGTAATAGGAAAAAAAAGAGAATTTAATTGAAATTTTTAGTCATTTTTGAAAAATGTGTATGATGTGAAATAAAATAAGTTGATTATATTAAAAATTGTGTATGATGTGAAATAAAGTTGATTGATTTATTGAGAATTGTGTTGGATGTGAAATAAAGTGATTGTTTAATATTAAAATTTGTGTGAGATAAAATATAAAATAATTTTTAAATTTTTTTAAAATAAATTTAAGATTTTGATCATAGGTAATTTTAGCATGATTTTTAGCCCATTGCCACACAGGGCCTTAATATCATAATTTGTGTAAGAAATAACATAAAATTAGTATACAATTAAAAATTAAATTGTGTATATATCATGTTTAAAAAGTTTTGAGAAGTGGATAATTTTGAATATTCATGAAATAAAATATATTATCTTATTATTAAATTTACTAAAAACATTGTTTTATTCATGAAAAAACTAAATCCGCGTGGCTCTGGACCCAACCGGACCCGTACACGTGTCTACACGTGTCGGATAGACATTCCCACGTGTCCCGTTCCCTCCAAAAATATCCTCCTCAATCCTCCCGCTCTCCGCTGAACTTCTCCACCTCTCCGATCTCGACTTCTTCAAGAAACCAATTGAGAGAGAGAGAGAGAGCGCTTCCGCACGATTCAATCTCAATGTCTGGCGGAATCGGAGCGACGGCAAATGAGATCAGCCTCCCCAGCGATGGCGGCGGCGGCGGCGGCATCCCCCTCACCTCCCACACCGCATCCGGCATATTCACCTCCTTCCGGCAGCTGAACGCCCTCGTCCTCGCCGTCGTCTTCGCCGCCTCCGGCATGGTCTCCGTCGGAGAACTCGCCTTCGCCGTCTTCTCCCTCCCGTACGTCCTATTCCTCTCCCGCGCCGCTTTCCCCCCTCACACCGGCGACGATTCCCCCATCTTCTCCCCCAAAAATCGCCTAATCGGAATCCACATCACCGTCGGCGCCCTCCTCGGCCTCTTCCTCCCCGTCGCCTACATCCTCGAGGGCGTAATCGAGGGTGACAGGGAGGTAATCAAGGCCTCCGTGCCGCACGCCTTTCTGTGCGCCTGCCAGATCTTCGTCGAATCGGTGACGATCTCGCGGCGGCTGTCAGCTTCCGATCCGGGTGTTAGCGCTCGTATCCTACAACGCGAGGAGGATGCTGACGCTCGCGGACTGGGCGATGGATGAGATGGACAAAAATGCGGCGGCCGGCAGCACGCGCGGATCGGACTTACGGCGGTTCGCCGGCCTTGGCTTGGCGGTGGCGAATCTCATCTTTTGGGGGACTTATTTGTTTGAGCTTCTCCTGCCGGTATACTTACCGCTAGTTCTCAGCAGGTACTACGCTTACAAGGAGAAGTGAATAAGGTAGTTCATGCTTGTGCAGTTCGTGCATGTGCGCGTGCGCCGAGAAGTTATTGGGTTCGGACGGCGTATCGTCCGGAGCCTAGTCAGAGGGCGCCACGTGTGTCATACAGCTGAGTCCGGGCACACGTGGCGTCCTCTGATTGGGCGTCCCAGTGGTGGAGCTAAGACCTCAAGTCAGGGGGTCAAATAAATTATTTATAATAACAACATAAAAATTTAAATTTCAAAAATATTAAAAATTTAAAGTTTTTATTAATATAAATAATTTATCTTACATAAACTCCAAATACAATAAAATGATATTACAATTGACCTCGACGACTTTTCATATTGTGAAAGCATTGCAGAATCAACTCATTATCAACTTTGTTGAATATATCTCTTTCAATAAATGTAACCAATCAATCATTCATCCAGAGATCACTCATCTTGTTTCGTAGTCGACTTTTCACTATATTCATTGCTGAAAATGCTTTTTCTACGGATGCAGTGGCAACTAGAAGAGTCAATACCAATTTTATAAGCAAATAGACTAATGGATAAATGATATGTCTATTTGTTTTCACCAATTTTTTAGCAAGATTATCAATTCCTTGCAAATAAGTATAGTCATCGCTGCTGCGCATATCAAATATATAATTGTCAAGTTGATTATCAAGCTTCAAGATCAACTGAAGAGAAATTTAGTGGATAAAATCGAGCAAGTTTAACCAACTTAATTTTATTGAAAGCAAAAAATAGATTGTTTGGGTTTAATGACTCCATACAAAGAAGCAATTCAGTAGTTGTCTCAGTAAAATGACCATTTAACTCTTGAAGTTGCATGTCTATAACATTATAAAATAGATCAACTTGATAGTAATGCAAATTTGTAATCTCTGAAGCTTTTCTCCTTGATCTTCCTCGAAGCATATGCATATCATTCATACAAGCAACTTCGATACCATGATTGCTGCAAAATAAAGAAACTTCTTCTAGTAAATTTTTCCATCCATTATCTCGCATCATTTATAACCGTTTTTTGGAAATTTCAACTTGTTTCATGCTATTTACAATATCTTGATCTTTTCTTTGTAATGCTACAGATAATTCATTGGTAACTCCAAAATTGCT
>KZ452995.1:680904-723827 GCA_002786265.1 Apostasia shenzhenica | reverse complement strand
AGTGTTTAACGAAAACTGTCACAGAAGGACCACAATGACCTATATAGTAAATTTTTGGACCTGTTTGGCATGTTTTTAAAATTGTGGACCAGCGTGGCAAGCCGAGTATACCTCAGGGGCCTTGGTGGAATTACCCCTTTTAATTATTATGATATGTTTTGTAGTAATATTAATATTTAGTTTTTTTTAATAATAATAAATTATTTATCTTTTAATTATTTTTTTAATTGATATTTCAGTCTAATAGTGGATGGATTGCTCATGAAAAATTTCGTTTATTAATTTGATATGAGCTTATTTATATAATTCAATTACGAACTTGATGACATACTCAATAATTAGCTTGACAAGGAGCTTAATTATTATTCATAAATAAATTTGATTTGAACTTAAGCCTGTTTAGTTGTAAATGAATCGAGGTTAGACATAGTTTTTAAGGCTCGACTCATTTTATAAATGGGCTTGAATAATGAAATTTAAAATAAGTTTGAACAAGAACATAACAGATTAAAGCTTGAGACAACTCAATTCATTTACGCACATAAATTATGTTTTTTTTAAGCATGAAGTTCAAGCTCTATTTTTTTTCAATTTATGTTAGTTTGAGTTTATTTATAATCTATTAGGGTAGTTATCTTTATAGGGTATCCCAAATTAAGCTTAATATATAATTGATTGGCATTTATTAACTTAAAAGTTTGAATCAATAGGTATGAATCATTTATTGTATACTAACATTATAATTTATGTTGAATATTCAATATAAGACAATTCTCTATGTAAATCATAATAAATTTTTTCGTCGTATAAAAATTTGTTTACATTTAATCTTTTTTTATCTAATAGGTCATTTAAGTGCTACATCCAAAAGACCCGCTCAATCATGTAGAGGTGCAGTGAAAATCACCTTTGCATTTTTGTGATCTCCCAACCATGATAAATGAGTTAAGACTAATAGTAGTGTAATTTGTATGATGATTTGCATAAAGTTCAATCGAATTATCAGCTCTAATTTTATTCATTAAGAAAGGTATTTTAGAGGAGTGCAAATTGAGCCTAATATATATAAAATTGATGTACAACTATTAATCCCAAACTCTAAGGTCATCAATTATATATTAGCACTATAACTTATGTTAAATATTTAATATATATAATAATTTTCTATTTGCATCCCAATATAATCATAACCAAGAGATATTGAAAGATTAATAGAGATGCTAAAAATGCTTATGAATGAAACTACGTCAGGAATCAAACAACAAAAATATCAAACAAAAGTGATTGAAATTTAACACAAATTTTGATAAGCCACTAAGAGTATGCTCATTTAACCGAGGTAAAATTAATTTTATTAAATTTATCTAGACATATTACAACATACATGAATCTCTATATTAAAATTTAGCTATACTTTATAGCAAATATATATTTTAAAATAAAAAATTAACTTCATTCATTTATAGCAAATATATATATACCTTTCGTGCAAATGTGCGTGCACGTGTGTAGAAGAGAGTGTGTGTGGAGCAGGCGGGCACCAGCTACTTGTCACCCTTCGCGTGCCCCTACATGGGAGAGAGAGAGAAAGAGAGAGAAGAGTAAAATTGAGATTTTCAAAATTTTAAAATTAAATATTTTCTAAATACTGATAAAAATTATAAAATTAAATTTGTTATGTAATAATCATAATTTACATAATCTTTGTAATTATTAAAATATTAAAATAGAATTTTTTTAATAAAATTTTAAAAATCATAAATCAAATAATAATTATAAATTAACTATAAAACTTTTCATTAATTAATCCCAAAAAATTTTAAATTAAAATGTAAGCAAAAACGGAACGTCAGGATGAGTGGAATGTGCATCATATATATGTATATGTATAATGCTCATACGTTGGTGTGTGCAAAAAGTGCAGTAATTTAATGATACCCTTTAATAATTGCCACGTGCTCTAATTAATTGCCAACTAGCTTCATTAATGGCGTCACTAACCTGTAATAAAGAATCTTAATTACTTCTCTAAATACCAGCCAGCTCCTCATTTACTATTAATTAACCCATAAATTAACTAGGCCGACCGTTCTGTCAGTGCCGACCCCAATCTTCACCTCTCTCTCTCTCTCTCTCTAGAAGGTATCTTCTGCTCCGTCTTCCACCGGCGAACTGGGAGGATGGATCTGATGAGAACTTCAGGCGTATTCGGCCTGATCACTATGGCGGTTGTCCTCCCTGCTCTGGTTTCCGGCGGCGACATAGTCCACGAGGACGACCGGTTCCCGAAAATTCCCGGGTGCTCCAATCACTTCGTCCTGGTACTTCTTCTCTTGTATCTGTTTAATTTGTCTCTCGTTTTGTAAATCATTCCCTGTATTGACATCACATTTTTTATGGATTTGCCTGGTATCCTCGTGTTTTGGTGTTTTCTCTTCTTATATTTTGTGAGTTTCAATTCTATTTGTGGTTGGATTTTCTGCTTGGATACTGGAGGAAAGACGAGCTTGTTGGGGTTGATAGACAGTGTTTCTTCAGTGGAAGATGATCTGGTGCTCTTTTTTAGGTGAAGGTAGGAGACATGAGGTGGGTTGTTAGGAAATTGCTTGGATGAATCGATAGGAAAATTTGCGTTTACCGAAATAAGAGGGGCTAGTTGAATTAAGTAATTAATAGGAAACGGTAGCTGAGTAGGAGTCTAGGAATGAAGCGAGAGGAGTAGAATTGGTGGATCAGGGGGGAACTGATAGTGGAAACGAAGATGTTGTGAATCAGCTCACACTTCAACTTGACAACTTACTTTCTACTGCCAATATCGGCATTTGGTGATCACAGTGGTCCATTTTACTGTTTCCCCCTTTTTATCCACTTGTTGACGGGAATTTTGTAAGGCTATGACAGAGGTCGTGATCCTGCGCGACGGAGATGAGACTTCATAGATGGCCATATTCTTGCACAAGGGAGATGAGACCTAGTTGCACTGTAATGAGGTCCGGCAAAAGGAGTTACAAAGAGAGAAATAGGAAAAAGAATACACAAGATTAACGATAGATTTTTCACTAAAAGGACAGTTCCCTGAGAATAGAAGAGCTAGTTACAATTTGATGGAGTAAAGTAAGTAGGTAGATGGTGATGCTATTCCATTGGAGTTTGGAATGGCTCCTATTTATAGCCGTAACATGCTCATGTAGATGGGCAAGGACAACCCCTCATTTTTGCTGATTGACCAATGGTTGTCATTTCTGGCTTGCGGCTCTACTAAGTTATGGTCATGATAGCCCAAGAAGTTGTTTGGGGCGAATTGTGGGCTACCACATAAGCTTTTTTATATGGTCATGACTTGCCTGTTGAAATTTTTAATGTGGATGATACATTGAATGTGCAATGTAGATTGGTTGATTATCTATTCAAGTGGAAGTTTGTTTTGCAAGAAGTGAACGACTAGTTGAGTTCGTCGGTGCAAATTCATTGGGATGCTTCCACCCAAATCGGATCTGTTGAAGCATTCACAGTTGCAGCTGGATGTGTCTGGACACTTCCGTTTGGAGCTAGTAACACAGGACACCGGGGATTTCCATGATTTGATGGGTGTGTTTCATTTCGAAGAATCACGAGCAGATGTTTCCTTTATTTATCAAAAATAAGCATTTTACATGGCAAATAACCTGGCTTATATGAAAATGTCAACTAACCAAAATAGATGATCTTATCTATGTGAATAAAGCTCTGTGAATGCACCTGTATGAATGAGTTACAAAAGAAAAAAAAGGAATTTTTCTTTCTTTTGAAATTTGATGTGGCTTTTTCAGTTTGCTCATTGCTCAAACACTGATCCATATCCTTAATATTGTAATTGTGTATGCCTCCCAAATAGGTTTGAATGCAAGTATAAAGAAAAAGTTTTGAAATAATTTAAAAGAGTTAGTACAAGAAATATCTTTGAAGAAAAAAAAAATTATCAAAGGAGATTTAAACGAGTATGCTAGAAGCGTTGTTGAGAAATTTAATAATATTCATGCTGGGTATAGTTTTAGGAAGACTAATAAGAAGAGTAAAACTATTTTGAAGTTTTTTTTGGCTTATAATTTTTTGATTGTTAATATTTTATTTAAGAAAAAATATGAACATATTATCACTTATAAGAATATGTCTTCCGAAAGACAAACTGATTATTTTCTTATAAGAAAGCGTGATCGCTTGAAATGTAAAGATTGTAAAGCCATTTCAAGTGAATGCTTAATTACCCAATATTTATTAATGGTCTTAGATTTAAATAAAGAGCTAGAGAAGGAATAGTTAATCAACCCTTAGTCTCGATGGTGAAATCTAAAAAATGAGAATATAAATATCTTCTTTTTTACGAAAAGAGAATAAAAATATTTTTAAGAAGAGGGTTCTAGAACACTGGTAGTTAGATATTGAAGGAGAAGCTAATTTTATGTGGTTAAGGGTTGTTAACTATATTCGTAAGGTTATAAAAAATATGTTGGAGAATCTAAAAGAAAAGAGTCAAATAATAAAAATGTTTAGTGGCGGAATGAAGAAATACAAGAAAAAACTTAAAAAATTATTATAAAGATTGGTATAAGTACAAGGGTAAAGATAATTTTAAAAAGTATAAAAATCTAAGAAAGTAGTCTGTAATACAAATGGTGAGACTTTGATTATTTTTATAGAAAGTTGAATAGTAAGAAGGAAAATGACACATATATAAGCTTGTCAAAGAATAAATAAGATAATTAAGGACCTAATTGAAGTAAAATGCATTAAAGATAAGTATCAAAATATATTTTTTAAGGATAAAGATATTCAACACAGGTTGCTGAGTTACTTTAAATGACTTTTTAATGAAGTATGTGATAATATAATTGATCTTACTGATTTTAGCATTCAAAAAGAAGATAAAAATTGCTCCTACTTGGTATATAGCTATAGATGAAGTTGAAGAGATTTTAAAAAAAATAAAGTGTAAAAAAGCAATAAGACTGAATGATATTCTAATAGATATTTGAAAATATATGAGAAATAAATAAGTTTCTTGATTTATTAGATTATTTAATATAATTTTTTAAGATTAAAAGGATATCAAATAGATAGAGAAAGAGACGGTACTTTTTTATAAATATAAAGACGATATACGAGATTGTGCTAACTATAGAGGAATTAAATTAATAAGTTATATTTTAAAACTTCGAAAGACGATCAGTCATAGATTACGTCATGATATTATGGTATCATAGAACTAGTTCAGTTTTATGCTAGACAGATCTATTATGGAAGGTGTTCATTTGTTGAGAGATTTAATTGAAATATTTAGGGAGAAAAGAAGTCCTATATTTAATTTTTATTGATTTAAAAATAGTTTATGATAAAGTCCCAATAGAAGTGCTCTAAGGAGTTTTAGAAAAGAAAGAAATTTGCACTGCTTATATTCAAGTTATTCTAGATATGTAATAAGAGATTGTTACATGTGTTCGGGCACTAGAGGGTGTGAGCAAGAATTTTTTTATTTCAATTGAATTACATTAGGGTTCAGCTTTACGTTCATATCTCTTTACATTAGTTATAAAAGTTTTGCTTAGATGCATTCAAGAAAAAGTATCTTGATGTATGCTTTTTGCAGATAATATTCTCTTCGTTAGACAAGAGAAAGTGTCAAGGTAAAACTCGAGTTATTAGAGAAATACATATGAATTTAAAGATTTTTGTCTTAGTAAATCAAAATTTGAATATATAAAGTATAAATTTAGCCAAGATAAAAAGACTTGTAATGGACAGATGACAATTGATGACCAAGTTATTAGAAAGAACGAATGGTTTAGATATCTTGATCAATCATACAAAATAATGATGAAATTGATGGTAGTGTTATTAGCATGATCAATATAGGATGGATAAAGTAGAGGAATGCATGTCGCATTATGTGATAGAAAATTTTCACTCAGCCTTAAAGCTAAATTTTATAGAACATTGTAAAACCAGTGATGTTATATGGTGTTGAATGCCGGCCTATAAAGTGAAACAAACGTAAGATATGTGTCACAAAAATGAGGACGCTAATATGAATGAATGGGTATACGCGAAAGGATAAGATGAGAAATGAGTAAATTTACAAAAAGGTTGAAGCATCCTCAATTGAGGATAAACTCAGAAAGAGTCAGCTTAGATGGTTTTGACATATAAATTGTAAACCGATAGAAACTCTAGTAAAGAAAAATTGGATTATTGAATCTTGCTTTTGTAAAAAAAAGAAGACGAAGACTAAGAAAGACATGATTAGAAGTTATAAAAAATGATCTTACTTATTTTGAACTAAATGAGGATTTGTTATTTGATAGAATGCAATGGAAACAAAAGATTCATATAGCGAACCCCACTTAATGGGATAAAGACTTGGTGGTTGTTGTTGTTGTTGCACTGATGACAGTGCAATTCTTGTCTACGGATGAAGTGAAGTTTATAAAGCCAATGGGTTTATTTCTCTCCAAGGCTTGATCATCCATGCAACCAAGTGCCCTCTGAATTATATATGATATATTATCTTGCTCCCAAAAGGCTTCTGATTTCCCAATTGCTGATTATAGAAATTTGCAATGTTCTCATGTATTGCTTTTATGCATTTGAAATTCGATTTTTATCAGGTAAAAGTTCAGACTTGGATCAATGGTGTAGAAGATAGTGAGTTTGTTGGTGTTGGTGCTAGGTTTGGTCCAACGATTGTTTCAAAAGAGAAACATGCCAACAGAACTGGTCTTGTTGTATCAGATCCCCATGATTGCTGCTCACCTCCCCGAAATGAGGTTCTTTTTCAAAATCTTCTCATCTTCAAACATAATTAGCATCCTTTTGCTTCATAGAAAGCTTGTGTTTTTTTGCTTTCTGATAGATTTCAGGAGATGTTCTTCTAGTTCACCGGGGCAGCTGCAAATTTACAACAAAGGCAAAAATTGCAGAAGCTGCTGGTGCATCTGCAATCTTGATTGTCAATAACAGAAGAGGTATATTGCCATCATAATATTCATCGTTATCATGATCTCCATCCCTAGTTTGTGGGCTTGTCATTTATGACCATGGTTCATTTTATCCCTAGTTTGTGGAATAAATCTAGTTCGCAGAAGTATTTGCATTATAAGAGGAATTTTAGTAATTTCTACTTTATGAAGTTCAGAATCAAATTAGTGGGAACTTGATGCAGTTGATATAATTGCACGTGGCTTAATCTTTGGCTGCGAACCTGTGCTGAACTTTTAAACATTCCAGTTTAGAAAGCCAATCCATCTTTTTTAACTAGAGCAAATGCAGTTGATGAAATGTTCAGAATTGATGCATAATGGTTTGTTGTTTTGTTGTTCTGTGGGTAAAGCGTAAGCCATGAAATGTTCCTGTTTATATTTGGAGCCTGATGCAGGATGTAGGACTAATGAAGTTGTGTACTGAAAACATCCTGTCTAGCTCTGCAACATGCCAATTGAGCTGCTAGATAGATTGTACCAACTATAATTCAATTCTTTTAATAAATTTATGTTTTTCATAAATATATTACTTTATTTTCATTGTAGAAACAACTAATCGGCTTGCATGGCTACTTGAAAATGCTGCTTTTAAATACCCACAGTAAATGTCAAATAAAACGACATAAGTTTGGACAAGTTATTATATTAGTTTCAGTTTTCACATTGTTTGCTTAAATGCAAATTTGAAAAAATTTTAGCCTTCATGCACTTATGGTTTTCTAAGCATAGAATGTGGACAATTTGACAAACTTTTGTGTTATCACATTCTATTAGCACTTAAACGCCTGAAACAAGGCAAAGGCGACTCGGAAATCCGGCTGATTATTGTCCTTTATAAAGTTGGATGTAAGAAATTGTGATACCGTCTATTTAATCATGGACGTCTAGAAAAATTGAGTAAAAGGTAGTTTAGAAAAATAAAATAAGTGCTAGGAATCGCAAGAAGAAACAAGTGACTGAGCGAAATGGCTGGAAAATAAAGGAGGGAAAACAAGGGTGCCATGTGGATGATGAATAATGATCAGATTTAACAATCAGACTCAAGTTGAAATTTGACCGTAGCTAAATTTCTTAATTATGCTCAAGCGGCTGTTAACTGATGTGGCTTCAAATTAATATGCTTGAGCTAGTGACCTGCTAGTAAATGTAATTCCCTATAATGTAAATCCTACTAACACAGCTTGGGATGGTCAGACTTAGCCTACTGCATGCAAACTTTCCTTGGCTGCTAATGATTATTAATTGTAAGCTATGTAACAGTGAGCAAGTGAAATTGTTACCAATAGGAACTTTTTACATCCTTTTGACTACTCTGTGACTGCATTGTTTCTGATGAGTGATGACATACTGCTCTAGATGCCTACTCATAAGTCATCTAGATGATTTACTTATTTAGAAACCGCTGAGAACTAAAACAAGTGCTGGCACTATTTTGATTTCAGCAGGTCATGCTAGTATTTTTGCCTCTTATTTTGTGCCAAGCTAGTCTAGATTTCATGGTTACTTGAGCTCCTTGTGTTCTGGTGTGGAATTTGTTTCCTAACCTTGACTTCTACATATGTCACAATGGCCAATATTAGAAACAGTTAGTCATATTGTCGAGAACCAGCTCAACATTGTCTGGGTAATTGCTCACTTTGGTTTAGCCCATAGTAAGCTACATGGTTTTGTCCTCAAAGGCCTTGTTTGGCATGAACCCAAAAATGGGCAAAAAAATATATTAATAATATTTTAAATTTATTATAAATTTTAATAACTTTATTTCACATCCAACACAAATTCCAACCTTAAAAATCAACTTTATTTCACATCCAACACAAATTCCAACCTTAAAATCAACTTTATTTCACATCAACTTTACCTCCCAATATTAAAATAAATTTCTTTCCCATCAACTCTATAAAATAAATTATTTTCTCTTTCCTTACCCAAATTCATCCTCCAACCAAACAAGCCCAAAAGGTGCCCCAATATGTTAGCATTTGACCTTACATATGTTGTTTAGTTACTTTCCTCACATTTTATATCCAAAAAAAAGGAAGAACTTTTCCTTACACTCCGATATTCATTATTTCCACTACCAGTTAGGAAGCTTTCCTAAAGCTACACAATATCTGATCTCTAGTATCTTGTGATCACTCCTTGCCCTTATTAGATCAGATCATTATAAGCACATTAGCTTCCATGTAATTCTTCCTCAAACACAACATATTGTAACAGATTAGTTTTGGTACCATTTGTCATGACCTAGCCCAACACAATTGAGATATTGTTTGCATTGTCCTAGCCCATACTAAACCTCACAATGTTTTCCCTAAAATGTGTCACGATAGGTTAACAATAAACCTTACATATGTAGCAAAATAACTTTTCCTCTCTTTTCGATGTGGGATTGGTCATTGTTGCCCCCCCTATCATCCTAGAAGCTTACTAGGAGCCACAATTTGTCCGAGATCTAGGCTCTAAAGATCACTTAACCCCCATCTTCGGACCAGATCATTACACATTTACAATCCAGTTTCTTAGGAACATAGCACATTTATCTCAGAATCATTTTTTTGTAGAGCATGATTTTTCCTCTTTTATGTATTATTTATAACCTTTTGCATCTTTTCTGTTGCTCCTCCTTCATGTTCAAAGGCAAATACAAAATGCTATCTGTGTAATTTGTATTTTGTTATAAATTTGGTGATCTTTATGTTTTTCTTTTACTGTGCAGAGCTTTACAAAATGGTTTGTGATGGCAATGAAACAGATTTACATATAAAAATACCTGCAGTTATGTTGCCACATGATGCCGGCGCAAGCTTGGAAAGTGTTATTAGTAGCAAGCATTCAGGTGCATTTCAACTTCTTTCACAATTTAGGAGGCATTCTTTCATAACAATGCCACATTCTTCCCACCTGTCATTTAAGTTGCAGCAAATTACTTATATTTTTCCAACCGGTAAAGTCTGTTTGGATATTATAAGTTACAATTGTCTGTCATTCTGATTAATTTGCAATAGAAATGTATGCAGAAGGCTTCTGTATTTTATCTAGGCTACAGTTTAGACGACTATTGATGGTTTGAACATATAAACTGTAGGTCGATAGATGCTCCAGTAAGGAGTTGAGTTATTGGATTTTGCTTGTATTAAAAGTGGAGGAGGCAGGCCAAATAAGATATGACATAAAACCATCAGAAAGTATCTCACATATTTAGAGATAAATGAGGACTTAGTTATTGTAACAGTTTAGACAACTATAGGATTGTTCTATTATACGTCTGATATGTGATTAATTTACGTAGAAACCTTTTTTCTTGCCGAGAATTTTTATATCCAAACTGTCATTAAAATTCTATTTAAGTGGAGAGTAATTTTTTTTTATGAAACTATTTCAATATTTGAGTATTTTTTGGTTGCTTCGACTCTACAGTTGCCGTGCAACTGTATTCTCCAGATCGCCCTTTAGTGGATACAGCAGAAATTTTCCTGTGGCTGATGGCAGTTGGTACTATCTTATGTGCATCTATTTGGTCAGCATGGAGCTCCAGGGAAGCATCAATCGAGTATGAGAAGTTGCTAAAGGTTTGCCTTTTTACTAAACATCATTTGAAACACTTTTCACAAAACTTTCTGTGTCATAGTACTGACAGGTGCAATGTTTATTCTAGGATGCGCCAGAAGAATTACTCAACATGGAATCAACTGGTTCCAGTGGTGTTGTAGACATCAATACATTGTCAGCAATTCTTTTCGTTCTGATTGCCTCAGGCTTCTTAGTCATGCTGTATAAATTCATGTCCACATGGTTTGTGGAAATTTTGGTGGTGCTATTTTGCATTGGTGGAATTGAGGTTCATAGTTCTTATCCCTTGCCTTCTCTCCAATAGAAGAATAGCTGTTTAAATATTAGATCATATCCATGGCATGTGCTGTTGTGCGATCCATGTTGGAATACATGCTTAGGACTGCTGAATTTGTCAAAGTATGATTGAGTCAAGTTTGTTCCTCATTTTTAGGAGTTAGTTATTCAGTTTATCATGGCTATTTTTTAGGAGTTTGTTATTTTTTCAAGCTTTAAATTGTAATGCTTCATGTTAATGAAAGTATTCTGATTTCCCTTCAATCTGCACGCAATCTCATGTTTTTTCACAATGCTTCCTGCTCTCATTTTTCCCATATTGAGAAAAAATTCCAACAATTGGTATCAGAGCTTTCTTCTTAAGGGACTGTGTGATAAATTGTAAGAGCTGTTATGGAGACCGAAGCCATTTTCTCCTCAATTGCTGCCGAGCCTGTGTCGAACGAGAAGACTAATACCAGATTTGGGCAGTATGCATGGAGACATACCTGGAAGCTTGTGGATTCTCTGGAAGCAGTGGAAGAAGACTATGACATTCCTCTTTCCCGGACAATCCCACAATGGCTCAAATTAAAGCACAGAAGGAGAAGAAACACAAAGAAGTCCAAGGCAAAAGCTTGCCTGTTTGTGCATTGTGATTCACTCTCTTCAACTGATCTTCACTCGTATCATTCATTGAAAACAGCAAAGGAGATCTGGATTATCTCACAAAGCTGAGTATGAAGGAGATGAAAGAATTAGAGAGATGCAGGTGCTTGAACCTAGTTCATGAATTTGAGCTCAAAGATGAATGGAGACAGAACCATAAAGAGTATTCTAACAGACTACTCAACATAGCAAATCGTGTCAAACTTTTGGGTTCTTCTCTAGAAGATTCAAGGATTGTTGAGAAAAATACTTGTAACAGTTCCTGAAAGTTTGAGGGCTACCATCACCACCTTAGAAACACGAAAGATCTATCAAAGATTTACTCCTGGCAGAAACTCTTAAGTGCTTTGCAAGCACAAGAGCAGAGACATGTAATGGAGGCAAGAAGGAGCCGTCGAAGGTGCTCGTTCTACAGTCAAAGCATCAAGATGATAAAAGAAATAGGAGCCCAAGAACAAGAGTTTCAAGCGTCGAAAGTGGACAAAACTTCGCACCTTGGGACAGAAGCAAAATTGGAAATAAAAGAAATAAAGAGTAAATAAGTGCACGTACCTTCTGCGGCAAAGAAAGGTCATCCTCCTTTCAAGTGCTGGAGAAGACCAGATGCAAAGTGCAGCAAGTGCAATCAAATGGGACATGAAGCTGTCATTTGCAAAAATAAAAATCAGCAGCAAGGAGATGAAGCACAATTGGCAGACCAAGAAGAAGAAGACCAGCTTTTCGTTGCAACTTGTTTCACGAATTATGAAAGAAGTGAAAATTGGCTCATTGATAGTGGCTGCACAAATCATATGACACATGACAAGGAGCTGTTCAAAGAATTGAAGAGCACCGAGTCCAAGAAGGTCAGAATTGGGAATGGTGAATATATTGCAGTCAAGGGAAAGGGCACCGTAGCCATTGCTAGCTGTTTAGGAACCAAGTTGATCACCGATGTTCTCTATGTACCAGATATTGAACAAAACTTGCTCAGTGTTGGTCAATTAATAAAGAAGGGATTCAAAGTGATGTTCATGGAAAAGACCTGTGTGATAGAGGATGCTACAGGCCAAAAGATATTCGAAGTTAAGATGACAGGGAGGAGTTTTTCACTCAACCCAATGCAAGAGGAGCAATCAGATTTTGTAACCAAAGAAAGCCTCACAATGGTGTGGCGCAAAAGGCTCGGGCACTATCACCACCAAGGTCTACTGCAGATGAAGTCCAAAAGGATGGCAATTGATCTTTCAGAGTTTGATGATCACATATCGACATTCCACACAGATGTTTCTGGACCTCAGAGAGCTTCCTCATTAGCAGAATCCAAGGTCGATGAACACACCGCCGCTGCTACCGAGGGAACCCCGGCGGGGACCAATGTTGAGGAGCCCTTGCCGGAGTCGAGCAAAGCTGAAGAGCAAACTACCGCTACAGCTAAGGAGGAGGCCGAGGCCGAAGAACCTGGGATTCCGGCAGTCCCGGGATCCCCGAAGTGTGAGGGGCCCGTGGAGGCCTTGCTGGCGACGGAGACGAATTTTGTGGTGGTTGACGAGGACGGTGCCAAGACTGTTGAGGCTATCGAGGAGACCGTCGTCCCCGTTGCACCACCCGCCTCCGCCCCCGAAGAGGTGATTCCAGCGGCAGAGGCGGAGAAAGACAAGGAAACTGTAGCAGAGGAAAAGAAGCCGGCATCGCCGGCGGAGGAGGTATTTATCTGGGGAGTTCCTCTTCTCGGCGACGAGAAGAGCGGCAGTGCCCTGCTGAAGTTCCTCCGAGCGAGGGATTTCAAGGTAAAGGATGTTTTCGTCATGATCAAGAATGCTGTGATTTGGAGGAAGATTTTAATGGATCTCAATTTGGAGCAGAAAGAAAGCACTGACATTTTTGTTGATAACCAAGCTGCCATTGCCATTTCCCAAAACCTTGTGTTTCATGGGAAAACTAAGCATTTTAACATCAAGTTGTTTTTCTTAAGAGAAGTGCAGAAAGAAAAATTTGTGACTCTGGTTTATTGCAAATCTGAAGATCAGTTGGCAGATTTGTTTACAAAGTCACTTCCACTCAGCAAGTTTGAGTTTCTAAGGCAGAAACTTGGTATTCGCAGCTCCTAAAGCAAGGAGGAGTGTTGGAATACATGCTTAGGACTGCTGAATTTGTCAAAGTTTGATTGAGTCAAGTTTGTTCCTCATTTTTAGGAGTTAGTTATTAAGTTTATCATGGCTATTTTTTAGGAGTTTGTTATTTTTTCAAGCTTTAAATTGTAATGCTTCATGTTAATGAAAGTATTCTGATTTCCCTTCAATCTGCAGCAATTAGTTTCAATTTCCTCTCTTTTTCTCATTGAAAAATTCCAACAATCCAGAAGGAAGGCTTAGTCTTGTTATCATCTCCACTAAAGAAATAGATATATTAAATCTTAGTTTTGTCTATCATATGAACTATTAATGAATGTGTTCTGATATTTGAACTCTTTTACCCTTGCGGTGGATTCATTAACTTTCATGCATGATTTTATCCTAGTAGCACCTCACCTCTTTTTTTTTTGAAATATAGCCAATAGCATTAAATTAAGGAAAATAACAAAATACGAAGTCAATTAACATCTCCATTAAGGATATTGTAAAACTTAATGGGAAGGGACATTTCCTTTTCTCAACAAAAATTGCTTAATGTAGTTAGATGGGCCAAAAATTAGCTGCACTGTTAACATTTCATTAAATATATGTTAATTTATGAAAATAAAATGATAGTAAAATGTCCACAATCTGATCTAGCACAAGGTCCCTCTCTTTAATGCTTCTTTCGGGTGTGCTCAACTTCTGGTTTAGGGCGTCTCCTTGTTGGTGCATCTTATTCTGGATAACTTGGAGCATATCTAATGAGTCTCCTTTCAACTAAATGTCGTCTCCTTGCTGGTGCATCTTATTCTGGATAACTTGGAGCATATCTAATGAGTCTCCTTTCAATTAAATGTCTTCCGTCAGTGTATCTTCAGCTGAAGCAGCTTTCATTCCTTCAAGTGCAAGCCCCTTTTTAATAGTGAGTATAGCACTTGTAAAGATTCTTTGTCCTTCACTTCGAACAAAGGATGCTAAGTGATCCCAAATGATGAATCTATCTCCAGCCACACCTCTTCTTTACACTAAACTATCAAAGTTAACTTTTAACTATTTGGAAGGTGGGGGAACCCATATGTCTACGGTGGAGATGCTTGGCCACGAGTGGGCAAGTGGGTTTCAGTGATTTCCAAGATGGTTCATGGTGTTGACTGTAATGTTCAGCACAGTGGAGGCAATGGCCTCTACTAAGAGATAGGCTCTGCTGTGTACCTTTGAATTTCTGGCAAACAACAGTAATAAAGGATAGCCACTTCAAGTTGTAGTTGCATATTCCTTTTATTACATTTGACTATCTTTGCCATTGTTTTTAGCTTAACCTGCAGGGAAAGAGTTAATGGAAATAAATTATTGTGTTGCTGATGGATCATTCTCACGTTTCCATAAAGCTTATAGTTTGAGCTTAGAGGCATAATGTTCTCCTCTATATCACAACCCCAAGTGCATAAATCGTTTATTTTTGCCAATCCTTTTCGATGGAGCTAGGCCCTGGTGGCGATTGCATTTTTACATAAACGCCAAAGGTAAATTTGGATTCTTGGTCAGTTTATCTTTAGTTGAAACAACTTTCAATCCTTCAAGTGCAACTCACTTTTTAGCAGTGGGTATAGCACTTGTAAAGATTCTTTTTCCTTTGCTTCGAACAAAGGATATTAAGTGATCCCAAATGATGAATGTAGCTTTAGCCACACCTCCTCCTTTCACTGAATCATCAAAGTTAACTTTTAGCCATTTTAAAAGTGGTGGAACCCATGTGTCTTTAAGGTGAGGGGGCAAGTGGGTTCCAGTGGTTTCCAAGATAGTTCGTGGTGTTAACTGTGATATTTAGCATAGTAGAGGCAATGGCCTCTACTAAGAGATAAGTCTGTGTACACACCTTTGAATTTCGAGTACACCAGTAGTAATATAGGATAGCCACTTCAAGTTGTAGTTGCATATTCCTTTTATTACATTTGGCTATCTTTGCATTGTTTTCAGCTTAACCTGTAGGGAAAGAGTTAATGGAAATAAATCATTGTGTTGTTGATGGATTATCCTCATGTTTTCATAAAGCCTACAATCTGAGCCTAGATGCATAACGTTCTCCTCTACACCACAACCCTAAGTGCATAAATCGATTGTTTCTGCCAATCTTCTTCGATGGAGCCAAGCTCTGGTGGAGATTGCATTTTTACATAGACGCCTAAAGTAAATTTGGATTCTTGGTTGTGTTGGTATCCTCCAACACCAATTTCCAACTAGCCCCCCCGCTCCCTCCCTTTCAATGCAAACTGAGAAGCATACAATTGTGAAGTAAGGATCTTTATGGAGTAGCATCTCACGTCATTAAATTTATTCTATGGTTGCCACGAAGCTGACATTGTTATTCGATTGAAGCCTCTATGGCCGAAGTTATGCTTGTAGCAGCTTTGCAAGCAATTTACCCCTGAAAATTTAGGCTATTTACCTAATGCAATGATTTGCTTAAGCTGCAGATACTATTGCCTTATCTTTGTTTCTGTTGATATTAACAAAAACTCATTGATTTCTGCATGCCAAGCTCATAATGCCCTTTAAAAAATGATATATGTGTTCAAGCATGTATGTCATGACACTTTCCTATACCTTTTATATTACATTTGGGTTCAAAACCATTGATGTAGAAGTATAGCTTAACGAAGCTTGTTCTTGCTATGTGATTTAGCAATAAATGTCCTATATATTTGTTTCCTATCAATATCTGATGTTTTCTTTAATTGTTACTTAAACTTGTATTTTAATGATTTCTAATGCATTCAATAACAAATTTTCGTAGATTTTTGCTGCATCTCACATGATAAAAGGTAATTTGTTAGATAAAGTTAGACAGTTACCTTTGAATGATATGATTTAATGCTTAGATTAACATAAGCAAATTAAAGCTCTACTCCATTCTATTTTCAATCATCCTACTTCAAGACTAGCGATGTTGAAGTTGATATATCTCTCAAGGTTTTCTTATAGCATTGGACCATTAAAAGAAGGCATCCTCTGCCAAGGCTCTCGACTTTGTGAGGGTAGGAATAGTCTACTGAATGCAACCTTTCATCTATTTTTAATAGATTATTTTTTAGGACTTGAATTCATGACCTTGTGGCTTGTGGCCATGTTGGAGCATTGGACTCTTAAAACACATTAAATATTGAAATTTTGAAGCTCATGTAAAATCTATATTGATTTTTTAATCAGTTATTTTTAGATAAAAGAAATTTGGTATACTTATTATAACTTGACAAAAGGAATTAGAGGATAAAGTGATTGTTTAAATCTTGCTTACCAATTGATCTAAAAATTTAAGCTTGTTAAGTCTTGAGACATTTTGATTTTGATACTATGTTAAGTCTTTGGTTGCCAACTGACCTAAAAGCTTAAGCTTGTATGTTATGGTTTAAGAATGTTGAGTGAAAATTGAGAAGTTCACTATTCTAAGGAAAACCTTTAGTATATATAGTAAGCGGGATACAATAGTAGATAATAACAAAATAACTAAACTAGTCCAATACAAATATAAAATTACTAGTCTAATACTCCCCCTCAAGCTGAAAATAGATACATATAATTTCGGCTAGTTAAAAATTCAGCAAAATGTGAAAAAGCTAAAGACTATGTGAGAACATCTACAAGCACCTCTTTGGATCTAAGATAGAGGGGAATGACCTTTGTGAGTACATCTCTGATAAAATGACAATTAACCTCAATAATGCTTAGTTCTTTCATAAAACACTGGATTGCTAACAATATAGATAACATTATTGTCACAATATAGGACCATTAGCTTAAACATTAAAACCTGGATCTCTCAAAAATCTTTCTACCCATATTATCTTACATGATGTATGAGCCATAGTTTTATATTCAGCTTCAGCACAAGAGCTTACAACTACATTTTGTTTCTTGCTTTTCCAAACAATCAAGTTTCCATTAACAAATATGTAAAAACCAGTGGTAGATCTTCTGTCAATCACAGATCCCACATAATCAGCATTGAAATAAGTTTCAAATTCTAAGTTATCATTTTTTTTTATACAGCAGCCCCTTTCCTGGAGAGTATTTAATATAAGCATCTCAATGTTATTATTTAGAATTCTGCATATTGACTAACCCCGACAACAAAAGAGAGATCAGAGTTTGTAATAATCAGATAGATTTTACTAATTAGTCTACTATAGGCAGAAACACTCTTGAGACATTTCCATCATATGAGATGGGAGTCTCCATAGGAATATTTGTAGGTTTACAATCTAGAAGTTCAATCTCTTTAAGCAGATCAATAATATACTTTCTTTGAGAAAGAGTAACCCCTCCTTTGTCATAAGCCATCTCAATGCTAGGGAAGTACTTAAGATGGCCTGGATCCTTGGTGATAAAGTGCAATTCAAGATGAGCTTTAACTTAAAGAATACTAGTTTGATTACTTCCGATCAATAAAATATCATCCACATATACAGCTAGAATGACTGATCCAGCTTGAGTGATAAAGTAGTCAACAAAGTTGCTTTTCAAACTAATTTGAGAAGCTACTTTGCTAAATTTTTTGAACCAAGCTCTAGGAATTTGCTTGAGACCATATTAGCTTTTTCAAGGCTTACAAATCTGAGTATCCTGTGAGCAACATACCCTGAAGTTGCTCCATGAACACATCTCTAGAAATATCGCCATAAAGGAAAGTTTGGCATCCATCTATAACATAATCTAATTTTGATTAATGGCAACATATAAGAGCAAGCGAACAAATATTAGGTGTGCAAAATGAGAAAATATCTTAGAATAGTCAACATCATACATCTGAGTAAGGCCCTTCACTACAGATCTGGCTTTGTAGCAATTTATACTGTTACCAAGGTTAAATTTTAACTTGTATACTGCTGCGATCATCCTTTTAGTTCGGAGGTCTTGGAAGACAGAATGATTTGGATAAAATGTAACTAATCAATTATGAGTAGAGGTTAATTTATGAATTGAAAGTAAATTTACGAGAACTTGTGGAGCATAAAGGACATTAGATAAATTAAGCGAAGGAGAGAGAGAATGGAGCCATTTCCACTAATCGAAGAAAAAGAATCGTTAGCAAGTATAACTAGAGGGAAAGATAGATGAGCAAGAGAGGATAATAGCTTTCGATTACCAAACATATGTAAAGAGGCTCCAGAGTCTAAGATCCATTGTGTACCTAAATGTGCAGCAGCATCAGATAGTGATGGAGTGGCATGAGATGAGGATATGATACTATAATTCTCCTGAGAAAGGGAAACAAATCCTAATGTAAGCTCTAAGATGTAGTAGACATAATATGTGCACAAGTTTAAGTTTGAGGAGAAGGGTCTTGGATGGCGGGGGTTATCATGCGCAGAGGTCAAGCTCGACATTGGAGTCACTCCCAGAGAGAAGAAATAGGTGGCATGTAGGCTGAGACGTGGTAGTGTACAAGCGCTAGAGCGAAGCCAACATGGATGCCACGAGTCGAGGCAGCCCTAGGCTAGTGCAAAATGGCCCATGCTCGCATGGGCAGAAGAGTACCCACTCACATGTGCGAGCGAACAAGCCCCACGCATGAGCGCACAAGCTGCCTCATCTCGCACGGGTGCGTGAGAGTTCCAAGCTTGGCAGGTTGCGCGGAGGTGTGCGCAGACAAAGATAACACTCTACGACCGCTTGGAGCCTTGCGTAGACAGAGGCAGAGGCTAGGGACCTGTGTGGCCTAGGGCAGAGTGAGCAACAAAGGCTGCTGGGCTTACAAATGCTGGGCAAAGGACAGGGAGCCATAGGGAAGCGAGGTAAGGAGATTGTGAGATCTGTCTTTGTGCGAAAGAGAGGTCACCGATCCTTGAGCAATGAAACCCTAAACTCGGCTCTCAGATACCTCGTGATTTTGAATGAAAAATTGAGTAAGTTCACGTATATCCAAGGAACAAATTTCAGACTATTATATATATATAAATAATACACTATATATATACTATATGGTGATGGAGCGTTACAATAGTGCAGATAAGAACAGAATAACTAGTTTAACACAAATATAAAATTACTAGTCTAACTGTGATAGCCCAATGCTAACTTGATCGAAAATTGCGAGAAAGATTTTTGTAAGCTAAGGTTAACACTGTTTGTAATTACGGATATGCATGATTATTAAACAAGGATACTATAGAATACAAATGATTAGTATATTAAAAATAAGCAAAGAGTCGAGTAAATAAATCTGGCTCTAGATATTTCACAAAGAATGACCATTAATCTGTCCTCAAATCTCCTTAAATATTTTGACACTTGGTAGTTTGTTTGTAATGGTTTTAGATGTGTGTTAGAATATAAAGTTGTCTTGGATCATAACGTTTAAGTCTAAGCTTTTAAGTTAGTTTGTATTAGAGATTTTACATGGTATCAGAGCCAGAGGTTGCAAGTTTAAGCTCTTCAATTATCTCTAGCATAAGGTGAAACAAAAGAAAAAAAACTATGCTGAATTGAATACACATTGCAAGGCATCTTGCATAGGTAATGCAGAATATAAAATTATCCTGGGCCATAATCTATGAGCTTAAGCTTTTAGTTGGTAACTAGAGATGTAATAGTTTTTATTAATTTGTGGTGTATACTATTATTGTGGTGCTAGTTGGTTATTCTGAATGAAGCCAACCTATAGGGCCAAATAAATTAAATATCATTGTTTATACCATGCATTTTACCTCTTATTCTAATAATTTGATTTGAGCATATAATTTTTCTTTTCAGGGCTTGCAAACGTGTCTTGTTGCTCTTTTGTCAAGGTCAGCCTATTCTCTCTTATTTAAGGATATTCTATTATTGTTTATCTATTTCTTTTGTTAAAGTTTTGTCCTCTAATTGCATTAAGATATTTAGTAGTATTTGCTTATATTTTGATTAAAACATTAACGAAGTCAATATCCTAAATTAGTTGGGATTTGCATATTTTTAATTGTTTAATGAAATAATAGCAGTGGATATGAATATATGGCTTTCATGTTTATTCCATCTTATCATTGGTCTTGATTGCCTGATATGCTTGGTGTCTCTCTTGTTCGTCATATTTGGTTGAACACGCAATGTTTGTATTAACGTGACATTTTTGCATTTGGAGGAGATTGATTAGGTGTACTATAACAACAACTTTGTTTTTTTCTTACTAGGTAGGATCAGCTACATGAATTCTTTCTTTCCATTGCACTCTATCGTCATTTAGTTTTAAGTGTGTAAGATCATTCCTTGTAGCTTCTTGTCATGACTTTTTTGGTCTCCCTCTTCCTCTTTTTATATAGGCAAGGTCTAATAACTCAATTTTTTTTACTGAAATTTCAATCGACCTACTATTTATTTGTCAAAACCATCTAAGCCGATTCTCTATGAGTTTATCCTCAATTGATGCTGCTCCAAATTTCTCGAGGATATACTTATTTCTTATTCTATCATTTCATGTATATCCACCCATCCATTTTAGCATCTTTATTTTTGCAATAGTTATTTTATTTGTATATTTACTTTTTGTAGGCCAGTATTCAATATCATATATCATCGTTGGCTTTACTATTGTTCTATGAAAGTTATCTTTAAATCTAAGTAAAACTTTTTATCACATGACACATCAAACGCTTCATCCTACTTTGATCTTGTTTAATTGTAGTTATCGTCCACATTGCATAGTTATCTAGCATGTTTAGTGATATTGAAAGGCATCTAATTGTCAATATCAATTTCATCGATATCTTACCATTTTGAATGGTGATCGTATGCTGGTTATGAAATTTTCAGGTGGTTTAAGCAAGCTGGAGATTCATTCATTAAAGTACCCTTCTTTGGAGCTGTTTCATATCTTACATTGGCAATTACTCCTTTCTGTGTGGCTTTTGCTGTATTGTGGGCTGTTTATCGCCAAAAAGCTTTTGCATGGATTGGCCAAGATATACTTGTAAGAGTTTATTATTATGTTTATATTGAAAAATACTTTTTTCAAGACTTTGGTTGAATTACTAATTTTATTACTTTAGTCTCAGAATTTGCTCCAAGGCTTAATGCAATGTGCATAATATCTCTAAACTTGAGAGGGTTGACAGCTTTGTCTTTTTGTCAATATATTAAAGCAGTTATAATAAAGCTGTGCAATTCAGTTGTTTCTTATTAGATGAGCTAAAGTGAACTTTATCCCACATTAAGTGCATATGTAATTTGTCTACCTGTGACATTATTTTTGTTTGTCTAATACTTTTCATGTTATTCAGGGTATTGCACTGATACTTACTGTCATTCAGATTGTGCGAGTACCTAATCTCAAGGTAAGACCTGTCCCTTTTGAATCATCACTAACTCAAAAATTGGTTTTAAAACCTGGGCCAATTGTTACATTTTAAAAGAAACAACATGTTGGCAGTTAATTGCGTCCATCTTATATCTCGTGCTTGCACATATCTGCCAGTCAATGACATACTATGCAAATCGAGAAGAGGATATTTTTCTGTCTATTTTCAAATTGTACTTGCTAATACAATTATTACAAATGCTTGTGAAACAATATATTCATTACTTTGATTTCATATTAATATCCCTAAAAATTGTAATCTTGCATCATCTTAAACTTGAATATTTCTCGTCTATCAGGTTGGTACTGTTCTTCTTAGTTGTGCATTTTTATATGACATCTTCTGGGTTTTTGCTTCACACTGGTTCTTCCATGAAAGTGTAATGATTGTGGTAAGTGCCTTTTTGTGAGATGTAATGTGTATAATTAAAGTGATTCTTGGATTTACAAGCCAGCGTTGCAATTTTCTGTAGGTTGCACGTGGTGATAGGAGCGGAGAAGACGGCGTCCCTATGTTACTTAAGATCCCTCGTATGTTTGACCCTTGGGGTGGATACAGCATTATTGGTTTTGGTGACATCCTTCTCCCAGGACTGCTGGTTGCATTTTCACTAAGGTTGACAATTATTAATTTCTGGGCAACCATTTTCATTATTTTTTTGTACTATTTCTGTGATATGTGCTGACCTGGATGGTTTTCTATTACATCAATTGACTATAGAATAGCTTCCCCTCTGTACAAAACGGGCTATCAGGTCAATATTTTTTGAATTTTGTATGATGCTATATTGTACCTTGGTAGAAACTTAACTAATCGGCATTGAGATGATATGTAAAAATACCTTGAGAAATGTGCATGAAAAAAAGGACACCTGCGGGTGAAAGTTTCAAGTAATTGCTGTTATAGGGCATTTCACTTAATCAATTTCACTTCCCAAGCAATTCCAGGCAAATCTGAATCCAGCTATTCTAACGTCTGAGTCAAGTGATTGATATATAGAGAATTTTTTCTATATGGGTGATCGCAATTCTGTAAAAGTTGCTCTTTTATTTGTTTAATTTGAGGGTCTCCACCTATGTTGAGCTTTATTATTTATTTTTGCATAGTCAGTCCCAAACCTAGAGGAGGATTGTATTAGATTGATGGTGTAAAATTTGTCAGATTTTATGTTGGATTTTTCTTATTAGAGTAATTGTTCTCATTATTGTTGTAATAGAAGCTTAACATTTGAACCTATATTGATTCGTAACCCAAACCTGAACTGAGTTTCAGGCTGTATTAATAGATCCGTATAAATTGAAATTCTTATCTGTTTTCTCAGTATTTCTGTGGCCTTATTGTGGACTTTCTCATGTTTTAAACATTCATAAACGTTCTGTGAATTGTATATTTTTGTTCTTCTAGCATCTTGCAATTAGGCTTTGCAGTCTCCCCCTTTTTGTTTCAAAGCATGTGTACTATTTCTTCTTAATACTGAGACAAGTTGTCTGTGGGACATTGAGTTAGGAGAAATTATTGGGATCAGACAACACTCCGTGTCATTATTCTGGAGCAAATAGGCGTGCAATGAGTGCACACGTGAGACCCACCACTATTGTCGAATGCGAAAAGATGCAAGATGGCATTACAAATAACGATGCTATTTCTGTTTTATATATACATTTTTCTTCTTCATGTATGTGTTTTTTCTTCTTATAGGCATCTTTTGTATATGCAAAGCAAAAGAAAATTTATATGAAGCAAAACAAATCCCTATATGAAACAGAAAAAAAGATAGTATGAAGCAGTAAAATACTTTTTCATAGCTAAAAAAGTGTACGAAACATAAAAGTACATAATGAGTATGTAATGCAAATATACTGCAAGAAAATGCTTATACGAAATAACAAAATTTCTACATGAAGCAACATAGTGTTCATACGAAGATAGGAAATACCTATACAAACTGAAAAAATGCCTATATGAAGTGCGGAGCATTTTTGCTCCGTTTCTTGCTCGGTGCTAGTGATGGGCACCAGTTGTGCACGCGTCATGCACATATTTGCTCCTAAAAAAATGATGTGGTTCGTTGTTTGAACCTAATAATTTTTCTTGACATGAATGGTGAAGAAACCCAGTTTCCTTGACTTTCTTTGACAATTTTTGCTAGTCTCAACATAATGATTAGTGAAAACTTTGTTGAATTTACAAAACTGATTGAGAAGTTTGGAAAGGGTGATCATCAAAGCATAGGCATCTTTTTTTACTACTAATTTGAATGTGAATGCTAGATGGCAATCTTATTGCTATGAATCCATGGAAGTCAAGTTAACCTCTGAAAATTCTTACTACATGTGGAATTCATTAGCACATCAAGACAATGAAGCTGTATTCCTATCTTTTGATGAATTGTTTTCAGATATGACTGGGCCACGAAGAAGAATGTTAATGCTGGTTACTTTCTCTGGTCAATGGTAGCTTATGGTTCTGGTATGAATTCTTGCATTACAAAGATTTGCAGTACTTATTTAAGTTCAAAGACTGGTACTCGGTGGGTCTCTTTAATATTTACTGATAGGTCTTTATAGCTTACCTTCTAGTCATTTAACATCTATGCATTGATAATAGTTTACGCATCATTACAGTTTGGTCTACACTTTTTGAAAGTTTTCACTTAAGTTTCTATTTTGAAACTGTACGGACATAGTTTACTTTATTTTTAGGACCCTATTTTAAATTCTAGGGACCTAAATGAAAATTTTCAAAAATCATGAGTCAACTATTAGAACCTATTAGTAATTTACTTTCTCTTTTCTATGCAAAAGAAAAATTTCTTTTTCAAGGTGATTTTTATCTCCGACTATCGAAACAAATAGCTAGTCGTTTGTCCTGTGATTATGCCTATTATCATCAACTTATTTACGTCATAAGCTTAATCTTTTTTAAGACTTTCTACCTAATAGTGTCTTATATTACTCTCTTCATTTCCCCCATACAGGTCTTCTGATTACTTATGTTGCGTTGAATTTAATGGACGGGCATGGTCAGCCAGCTCTTCTTTATATTGTCCCGTTCACCCTTGGTAAGTGACTTTAGTGGGAGCTAGATAAGCTTAGTAAGAAAAACTAATCTTAAATCATCCGGTAAAATCAAATCTTCTGAGTTTAGATTTACTGGGGAACTTCATAAATATGATCTTAACTTTTTCATTTATTTTGTAAACTGGTCATACCTATATATATAATTTGTAACTATAATTCTTCTGCTCAAAGTCTGGTCGTATTTCAGAAATAAAAATTTATCAAAACAGTACTTCTAGCCAGAAACATGTCTCACACTTGTGAAGCATGATTTATGGTGATTTTGGCCAAACATGATTATTTTCATAAAGGGTAAATTGTTAATAAGTCCCTGCAATCTTAGAGTTTTTTTATATGCTAGTTTCATGTATTTGAATCGTTACGTTTAGGTCCCTGAGGCTAACATTCTGTGTGGCCCTACTATCTCACAACTACCACCACCAAGTTTTAATCTCACTAGGTTGGGTCAGTACATTAATCTTTTATTTCCATTGCACTAAGTAGTCCTTACATTATTTATCACATAAAATTTATTTAAATTCCTATTTAACCCTCTGGTTAATCTGTGATGCCTTTGTTACCTGATCTCACCAAATGGACTTTCAAAATATTAATAAAGGTATTTACTAATTTTAAAAGAGTGAAAAATCTTTTTAGATCGAATGTACAACCAAGACACAGCACTTCCAAAGTAGTCTCTTTGAAGTTAGTGAAGTAATAAGACCTTAGGTGCCTATAAGTAATTTGCCCTTTCATATAATCTTTTGATTATTCTAAAATTTTTCCCAGATATTATTGTGAATGGGATCTCCGGCCAAATAATTTTTCTATTCTTCATTTTCAAAACATCTGCAGGGACATTATTGTCATTGGGATGGAAAAGAGGAGAGCTTAAAAATCTGTGGACTACTGGTCAGCCTGATAGGATCTGCCCACATATTAAGGCTTCACTTCAGTAACTTAACGGTAGGTTCCTTCCAGCCTTTACAATTTGTATTGTAGCTCCCTCTATCAATAAAAAAAGCTAAGAAAAAAAATAAATAAAAAAATAGCATGCCTGTATTGTATCGTCTGCGTATAATCGTACATGTATCATACACACTAGCTATTCTATTATCAAAAATATTTTGTAGCCTCAATAGATGACTCCAAATTCTGAATCGTTTTAAGGTTTTTATACGACAACGGTGCTACTGACAAAAAGGTTAGTTTTGCTTTGTAGTATTTCACATTAGATTATTTTTTTTTTTTTTGATTCATTTTGATTCTTTTTTTATGTTTAAATTCTTAGCATTTTATTATATGAGTTATTAGTAATTAGGTTATTCTAATTTGAGCTTTTTTACGGTTAGGTTTATATAGTTTCTTATTAACTAAGTCTTCTACTTTGAAATAAAATGTGTTTTTTGATATTAATTAAATTGTTTAATTGAGAATATTTTTTTAATTAATATTTTAGTCTAGATTTTTTTTTTATCTAAAATATTGATTTAGTTTTTAAATTAATTAAATTAATTTATTAGTTGAAAAAAAATATTTTTATTGAGTTAATTTATTAATGTTAAAATAGTAATTTATTTGCACATTATTTTAAATTAAAAATTTAACTTAATTAAAAATTAAAAAAATTGAATGATATAGGCTTAAATTAATGTGATTTTATTGCTATTAATTTTTATTATATTTATTTCGAGCTAAGTTTAATTTGAAGATGATCGCCAACTGGAGTTTCTTGCGGGGTGTTTAATTTGTCGTTATTTTAGTATTATATTATATAATTTAAATATCATTATTTTTTTACTAATAATTTTTTATTTTTATAAAAACTTATTTATAAATATTATTAAATTAAATATTCCCTAAAGTGAATCGCGTAGGTCTCATCTTATATATATCTCAGTATTAGATCTATATTTTAATTTTTTAAAATAAATTTGATATAAAATATTAGCTTAAAAAAACTAACTTTATGTTAGAGACGTTCCAATATAAAAATTAAGGGTTTTACAAAATTTTGTTAAAACTTTTAATTATTAAAAAATTATATATTTGTACTCAATTTTAAAATAAGTTGCATGAAATCCACTTTGACTTTTATCCGGTAAAATATACATTTTTTTATATTTTTAAAAACATTTAATGTGATGAGTCAGCAAGGTATTTGAATTTGGGAAAATTTTATTTTATTATAAGAAATTAAAATTAAAATAAAACATACGATTTTAATAAATTTTTCTGCATATTGAAATTTTTCAAAAATTAATTATATTTCACATATTTATAAAAACTAATTTTCTTCCGTATCTTAAAACTAGACAAACGACAATAAAATGCCTTTTAATGGGAGTATAACAGCTTTGAAGAAAACTCAGTAACAATTTCCTTTTCAAATTTATTGAAACTATTCTTGTTTTCAAAAGATTCTAAAATCCAAGTTAAATTTCAATCTGAACTAAATTTAAACTTATAAATTATATTATACTCAAATTTAAATATTAAAATTAATTTTATTTTTTAAAAATATTTAATTTATTATTATTTTAATATTATAATATCTAAATATCATCTTCTGTATAATTTTATAAAAATTTATTTATAAATATCACTAAATCAAATAATTATTTTCCTTAAATAATATAATATAACTCAAATAAAAACAATAACATAATTTTAAAATAATATTAATCCAAATGCCACTTAAATTTTTTACAAAACCAAAATAAAACACATCATATTAAAACTTACTTTTTAGTCAAACTAAAAATAGTATCATAAACAAACCAACCTATCAATGCAGTGATGATAAGTTTGTAAACATAAAACCAAAATAATCAAAAAAGAATTTAATTCAGCTAAAGAAAATAATTATTTAATTTAATAATATTTATAAATAATTTAATATTAAATTATTAGTCAAAAATGACATGTAAATTACATGACATAAAATCACAATAAAAAAATTGTAACCCTTAATATACTACAGAAAAACCATTTAATCTGAAATTAAATAAAAATAGTACACCTTTTCGCAGTGGCTGAGAGGGAAACCACCTCCAGGAGCCTTAGAACAAAAACCACACATCACCTCTACAACATTTATAACAAATGATACACGATACATTCAACAGAACAGAATCAAACCTTCATGCCCGATCGACTCCTGCATTTGATAAATTAGATGAATAGATTAGTAGAAAGCTACAGAATAAATTTATTTATTCAGCTTTAATGTTTCAAAATATTTGAATTGCCTTTGCAATGAAAGGCCATAGATATTGGGAGCAACTCTTCTAAGAGTAAAATTTCTACAATAAGTAGAGTGCTTCGAACTACTAATTTGGTCAATCTGAACCTGTTATTTCCAAATCCAGTTAAAAGATTAAGTCAAATGTTGGAGAAATTATGAGCTCGGGGAATGTAATGCATCGGATGTTCGGGGGCCACACATAACCAGGCACATAGGTATGTGAAGCGGCATGGTAGAGCGAGCAACGACGTTAACTCGGAAAAGTGCTACGTATAAGTGTTTATTTTTCTACTTATAGGCAATTTTTTTTTATTACCTCTAACCTTTTTTTCACTATGAATAAGGAAAATACTATCCTAAAATGCCAAACTCTTTGTCTATATGGCAATATCATGCTTTTAGCAATTCTACGTAGCAAAACATACTTATACATAATAAACTCTGTTCCTCACTTTGCTCTGCCACTGGGCTCGGCATATCTACCTATCATGCTATGAGAAGGCCCCGAACATCCCACATGCTACGTTGCCTGAGCAAAATAATTTCCCCGAATGTTGACAGCCTTAATGGTGGATCATGACAAGACCTGTATATCTTTGGAGGGAACCATTTCCAGATATTAAATTTGGAATAAGCCTTCTATCTGGGCCAAGAGATAAAATTTCCTGCATTCTTTCAGGCCAATCACAATTCAACCTCCTTGCAAAATCTTCAACTTCCCTGCGAAATCATTCTAAACAGTATCATAGAAGCTCAATTGCATAAGCCACAGTATAGAATTCAGTTGCTACAAAACTATAAAGCAATACAAGGAGTGCACAGGGTTTATTAAATTTGAAGAACTAATAGCGTAAAACACGATTGCATTAAATTAGTGTTGCAGTAAATTAACATTTAGTTTATGCAAAATGATGACAAAAAAAGCAGCCAGGGATTTTGCGTAACTTAGACGCAATTTGCAAGCTTCCCAAACTTCTGGAGTGCATAGGATTTATTTGATAACAAGGTTATGATTACTTTAACTGAACTTAATTATCAAAAGTCTTTAAATTTTAGCTGAGTAACTATGCTTATGTTGAGCTTTACTATTTATTTTTGCATAGCTAATAGCACGCCCAGGAAGGAGGGTTGTGGCAGTTTGATAGCCAACATAAAACGTATCACTCCATTGATGGGATTTTCCTCATATAAACAACCATGTGGCCTTCCCTGTTGGGACTCACTGCATCAAAGAATGACCCAGAATAAGGCCATAAAAAGTGTTAATGAATCACTTGCAATTACAACTAGTGTTGCTTACATAAAGTTAAATGGAGAAGTGTGACCCATGTTGCAGTCTCCAAGTTGTTGGGACTATGATTTTGTCTTCATCGTTGTTCTCTTGGGTTAGTGAGGAAATTGAATAGTTGACACTTTTATTTCTCAAATTTGAAGCATAGAACTCGAAATCAACTGGAACAGATAAATCCATGTATCTGACTCTAATTATTGGGACTATGGCATTGTTGTCATTGTCTTTGCTCTGTTGAGTTAACGAAGAACTTGAATATTTGACCTTTTTCTTTCTCAAATTTTAAGCGTCAAACTACAGATAGTGTTACATAGAATTAAATGAAGCGTTGCTGACTCCAAGTTGTTGGGACTATGCCTTTGTTGACAACATCTTTGTTCTGTTGTGTTAGTGAGGATTTGAAACTTTAACCATTTTGTTTCCCAATTTTATTCAAAGTAGAACTCCGGAAGGAAAAGTTAACCAAAATAAAGTCTGCTTTTGTAAATTTTAGCTAATATAATGTTGATTTAGCATAAGATGTATAACGTATCCGACTACATGCAATATATGCATTGGAAGCTTTGTATAAACTACCGAATTTTGTTAGGATTTTCTCATTTATTGCGTTACGGAATGAATATTAGAGGGAAAGTGTTGCAGAATTAATGATTCATGAATATTAGGTACTGGAAGAATAAGGCAAAGTAGGACAGAGAATTTTTAGTTGACATGTATAAGAGCATGAGTTCAATGATCTAAACTAGCTAATTTTCAGAATGAAATTTGGTAAAATAGATCACTCCAAGATGGAGAGAAACAGAGGAATATAAAAACAAATAACACAATTAAACCAAGCAGTGTGCAAGAAGTAAAGCAAGAACCACAGAGACACACCTGTCAAGTTCTTCCTTCATCACAGGATCCAATCCATCATCAACATCATCAAGAATAATTCTTGAATTGAAGACATCTTCAGCTTGTTCTTGTATCCTAGACATACAACTTGAAGGTGGGAAATGGCCAGCGTCACTGCCATCTATAGAAAGAGTAACTATTTCCTAAAGCCCATTGTTCAATTAGTGATACATAAGCATTAACAAATCTAACCACATTCAAAAGAAGCATACATAAGCAATTACTAATTAACCTTGTCGAGTTCTTTGCCTGAGTCACTACTGGAAGGGTCCTTCATTATTTCTTTTCTCCTCCTATTTTTCTTCTTTTGCTTACAAACTCGAGCACTTTTATAATCTATTAACAAAAGGGGGAATAGAGTCAACTAGCATCAACAAATTTTATCAAATGTCCTAACAAGATGTTTTATCCCAAATATGAGCCCTATTCGCTCTATCTCTACACATTTGGTGAGCACCTACATATTTAGGAAAAATGCTGTTCCTTGTATGGAACAATTTCTGTCAAAAAGATGATTTGTACAATAACCAATGACTAGCTAGCTAGATATTGTTAGCAACAATAATGAAAAAAAAAGTTATTTGTAATAAATATATTGCACTGCAAATTACAAATTAAGTGATCCAGACAGTTTTTTTTTTCTTTTTAATGAGAGGTGATCTAGACAGTTAGAGAAAGCACCATGCATTCTATAACTTTTAGAGAAAGCACCATGCATGCAGAGACCAACATTCATTAAAGATAACCAAATGAATTGAGATTGCTTTGATTAATGAACAAAATTAGCCTTGCCATTTGCTGTATTAGATCAATGCATTGACTTCATTTAGTTTACTTGATATCTCTGCCATCAATTTTATAAAAGATAAAACAAAGGGTGAGGGGGGAAGTAAAGGAGAGTTGCAGGTACAATTAATCACTTGTCTTCTGTTGAGTGATTGAGAAGCCTTGAATGCTTACTAGGTTAATTAAGAATCACCTACAACAACAACAACACACCAAACCTTTATCCCACTAGGTAAGGTTAGCTACATCAATCCTTTATTTCTATTGCACTCTATCAAATAAAATTAAGAATCACCTACTGATTCAAAATCATCTGGGATGCATTCATCAAGTTCTCAATACAACTCTAGCAATTTTAGATGGAAGATTTTGGTTAGTAAGAGCCCCAGTAATATCGTGATTAGAAACACAAAAAAATTTAGGACTATATCTTATGCACCTCCCACACGTGTTTGTGAATTTGTAAAAATTCCACATAAATATCTCCATGTTTAAGGAAAACTAATGTGATATATTTCTTAATTTTACTAATAAATAATAGAACAAAAAAAACATTAATTTCAAGCAAATGGAACCAAGAGCGCGATAGTTACCATACTTTCGGAGAGAAATATGTTAATTTGCAGGGATAGAAGATATGGGGGCGATGAAAAGCAACAAAAATATTACCTTCATCTCCATTGATAAAAGATAGAAGGTCATCAACAGAACGCTCATCTTTTCTCTCTTCAACTTCAATGTTCTGAAACAAACCTCTTTTTAAAAATAACACCATCGATTCAATATAACAACAAATTTATATTTGAAAACCACACCAATTGCCATATAAGTCTCTAGTAAGCCGTAATTTACATCACCAAATACCTTCCATTTTATTTTCAAAAAAAATACCTTCAATTTCTGACGCTCCTTCAATTCTTTCCGTTTTCTAGCATAAAGTCGATTAAGCAAACGTATCCGTGGATCATCACATGTGTTTTGTAATGGCTCCAACTTCTCTTCCTGATTGCAGCAGATGTAAAGCATATAAATGCAAAGACAGAAAAACTACCAAGAAAAAAGGGCCCAACAGTTAATAAAATCATGTAATAGCTATCTCATTCACACACAAAAAGAACTTCATTGACTAATTACCTCAGTGAGATCATCAGGCAAATGAAAGGTCTCACGTATCTCTTCTGGTGTTTTTCCTTCAATCATGCGAGCAAGTGCCCTACTAGTTAGATCAACTAATGGCTTTAGCTGGAGACTGTCTGCAGCAGAGGTCAGCTCACAAAGTCTTTTAGTATCTATCCTGGTAAACTTCTCATCAAAGGACTTCCGCTCCTAGAAGGAAGCCGGTTAGAAGCTATTACATACAAAAACAATGGATATAAGGACCCATTATGTTTGTATATCCATATATTAAAAGCAGTGAGTCATAATTTTCACTAACGACTGATATATTTAGAATTGGATAAATCAAAGATAAAAAATGTCAGGCAATTAGATAAGAAAATAAATCAACTAAGAATATACAAATTACAAAGGTTAAATTGACCAACCTTGTTAGAACGACCAGGAACTTGATGGAACCGACAATAATCAAGAATTAAGCTGAGGATACAAGGATTGACTCGTTGAGGGAGGGTGATAGCGTAGTTTTTAGAAGAACCCATGCCCGTTTGAAGTATTTCTCGACAAATCATGGGGCAGAACATTGCAACTTCCTCCTCTACTTGTTGGATTGATCCATCCACACATTGGAGCCAAATATAAGATTTCATAGCCTGTGAATATAAACTGAAAGAAATGTATTTATCAATTAAGCAAATGCCCAAAGAATGGCATCTATATGTACAAACATCAAGAGTGTTGTCAAAGCCATTAGCAGACATATGAGCACCATGCTAATAAAACAATTAGATAAATGAAAAATTAGCTATAATGCAGTATTGTGGTTCTTGAAAAGTTCTCGAGAAGTTTAATCAAGCTAGGGGTTAGTATCTGTGAAATAACAATACCCTGAGTTTACATGTCTAAATATTGAAGAAAAAATTAAAGACAATTTCAAGTCATATAGAACACGTCTGCAATACTTTTTTTAAAAAAAAAACACCTCAGCAAAGAACGAATCAATGATCCACATCTGCTAAGGTGGTAAATGAATCCAAATCAATAAGAAACAAAAATTCAAGCACCAGAATAAGAAGAAGCAAAAGAAAGTCAAGATTTACCTCTGGCATGACAACTGTCATCTCGTATCCAGACATTAGTTTCCAAGTTTGTTGGAATAAATGGTATGAACAAATCTGAAGCTAATAGTCAAAGGTTTGAACATCAGAAAATCAACAGGAGCATGAAATCATGCAACAATTGTGATGATAAATAAGAAAAGCAAATGAAAACACAAACACACTAAATTAGATATGTGACCTATGAACATATCTACTAAATAAACATGGAGAATATAAAAAAAGATGTAGGCAACTCATTTCTTGGAGTGTAAATTCGAACAAATATCACATTATAATAATCAAAACAACTAACCAAAAAGCAGTAAAAAAAATCACCTTTGATGGGTAAGGTAAGTATTTAACTATGAATCCTCTAAACACCATATATTTACCCCAAGAAAAAGATAGCAGGAGTAATCTTAAATGCTCGCAACACAAAATGGACTCCAAGAAACTACGACAGCAAACTCTTTCTCTTTGCTTGCCTCTCAACCAACAGCATCAGTTTCCCTCCTAAAGGAGTTTACAGATGGGTGATATTTGGTATTGCAGAGAAGCTTGAAATAACATCAATGCCTGGAAAAGAGCAGAGGAATATATGAAAATAGAGATGTAAGCTCCTCTAGCTCATCATCTTTTGCCTTTTTATACAGCAAAGTGCCACCTCAAAACAAAACATCTATAGTGAGCTGCTAGTCTTCTCCCCCACCATTGAGTTTCATCGGACCACAAAATCCCATGCCTATTGCATTCCTGCTATTTGTTTTTTCTCAAAATCTACATCTTTTTCTCCACTTCCTAGTAGGGCCCTCAACTTAGTTTGAACCAAGCTCCTTGTAACCTATACCTCAACTCTTTTTATAGTTTCTACGTTAAAAATAATGGAATAAATCAACTTCCTTTTTCATTTCCCTTAACATTCAACTGCTAATAAACCAATTCCCTAGTCATACAGCAAAATCATGCATAGCAGACTATAGTATTTTAGATAAAAATGAAATGCACTTAACGAAGCATAAAAATATTCAAAGATAAACACAAATTAGAAGGCAGGCAGGAAGTAATAGACATTTGATAAATCAAGTCTCGCTAAAAAGAACTCAAGATAGAAAAACTGTGAACTTTCTGCAATCCAGGCCATCAAAGCACGGACGAAAACTCCAAAAGAGCAATCAGTACACTAAACAACAGAAAAACAGCGGATACTAACTTCAACTCTAAACCCCGCAGTTTCCCCCAATTTTCAACCTCGCAGTTATGAATTCACCAAACTAAAATCCAAGTTCTCAAAAAAAAAAATTTGTGCAATATTGCAAGTACAGAAATTTCAGGAGACAGGCAAGTAGAGTTCAAACTGAGACCTTGGCAGAAACTTTTTGAAGAAACGAGCACCAATTCGACACGAATGCGCACAGAAAGCGACTGAATCCGCCGCAGGGTCTCCAGTTACCAGAGGGAGAAGGAGATTGATCGAACGCTCGCGGGATCTGGAGTTGTTCTTTGTCGAATTTGGGTATCTCGTGGGTTTGAGCGTGAGAAAAGGGATCGAGGAATGGTGCTGCTAACGTACGCTAGTTGTTTGCTAACGTACGCCGACAGAACAGCCAGATGACAAACATGTTGTTTATTTTTATTTTTATTTTTATTTTTATTTTTATTTTTATTTTTATTTTTATTATTTTTTTCGGTTCACAAATCCAATATAAAACATTATATTTACATATTAATACTCATTTAAAATTTATTTACACATAATCACCCAATAACCTTCAATATTACAACAATGAGCTCTCATTAATATTATCATAATTGACTATATTTAACATAACTTAAATATTCATTGTGATAGTCACGATATTAATAACAATAGTGTTAAACTGATCTACAAATAAAATATTTTATATATTTTTTATTTATTTTTAATACATGTTAATCTTATATATATATATATATATACCCGTTTGTCTTCAAGTTAAAAATTAAATTAAATTAATTTTTAACTTGACATATAATATCACACATAAAATTTAATATTTAAAATTAACTTTATTTCACATTCTACACACATTACTAAAATAATAACTAACCTATATCACATCCCTCACATATCCCAATATAATAACTAACTTTATTTCACATTATTCACAACTTTCAATAAAAAAATATTTTCATAAAAATTTAACTTTAATCTTATTAAATTTAACGTTACAAACAAATAGACCATAAATATTATAATAAGGCATCAATATAAATAATTTTAAAGTGTGATTAATATATAAATGTAATTTTGCATAGTGATATGTATCATTTTTTAAATTAAAATATGAATTTTTGGATGTTTTTTTAAGTAAAATTTTGATTACTCCTTTTTTAGTCAATTCTTCCTTTGAAATAAAATAATATATGTTGGCCCAGAGACTTCCCAAGAGGGGGGTGAATTGGGAATTAAAAAAAATTTAAAATAATTTCTTTTAGTTAAGAAAAAGAAATGAATAAGAGGTAGAATATTTGAGTTTATCAAAAAGACCAAGTATACTGAGTTCTGATATCACCTGGACAGAAAAAAGCAGAGCAGAAGATTTTACCCGAACAGTCCGGTCGATTTTGAGAATTGACCAAGGTTCACAGAACAGTGCAGAAAATTTTTCCCGAACAATCCGGTCGATTTTGTGAATCGACCAAAGTTCACAGAGTAGTGTAGAAAATTTTTCCCGAACAATCCGGTCGATTTTGGGAATCGACCAAGGTTCACAGAGCAATACAGAAATGAATTAACAGAGACCAGAAATAATAATTTTAGAGTTTATTATTTATATATCTGTTATTAATAAAAATATTTTAAGTTTTGTATACCTTTAAAATACTTAGATTTAGATATGATATATCACTTTTAGTCCAAAGAAATTAGGAGCAAAAGAAAATAACACAACAGATTTATAGTGGTTCGGCTTACCGCCTAGTCCACTCCCCACGCTCCTCAAATGGGAATTTCCACTAAAACACCCCGGCTTTTTACGGGAACCAAAGCCGAATAAACCCGATACAATCCTATGGCTTTTTACAGGAACCAAAGCCAAGAAAACCTACACACCACGGCTTTTTACAGGTACCAAAGCCGAGCAAACCTACAAATATAATCTCAGAGAAAAATACAGAAGAGTACAAGATTTTGCTAGCTTTGCTAGCTCAATTACAACTTAAGCACAAAAACAAATTACAATGAAGAGCTCTATGCATATAAAAACTTTGCCAAGGGTGAAAACTCGTAGAGGTCCAAGATTAAATTCTATAATCTTGAGGTAAAAGAAAAGAAGAAGGTATCTCAAACTATTCAGGAAAAAGCAAGCTTTAATAGATGAAACTATTAGCTAACAGACTTGCTTTTGTATTCCAATGAAAACAAAACAGTGAAGGCTCAGCTAATGAAAAACTGAAAGCTGTGACAAATCCGAAAAACCAAGAAGGAATGTAAACAATAAGAATTATTAGTCTTGGCTTTCAGAACAGTGAAAAAAAGCAGCACTCTTTCTTCTTTTGTTTCTCCTTGAGAAGATTGGTTTGCAAGTAGAAGCTTGAAGGAGAGCTGGAAGATTTTCGGGCAGGAAGAAGTTAACAGAACAACAGGAAATTGAATGCTTTTATTTAGCAAGAAGCATGATACATTTGCCCTTTGATTGAGTTATCCAATTGTAGACAAGCATTTTGACATGTCATATAAGTGGTCCAATGGAAAAACAGCAAGCAAAGGGCATTTCAGATATTTCTGGATGATGAAATGTCCTTTGGACCATTGGAGGCAGGAAGAGGATAAGCAGATTTTAAAACTTGAAGAAAATGATTAAGTTCAACCAAATTTGAAATGAGAAAAATAAAAAAAGATTAAACCCGGGAAAAAAGGCTGAAGAATAAACATAGAATAAAGGTTTGTCCATTTCCCATAAACATGCATGCTAGTGGGTTTTTGTTTTTAGCAAAAGGAATAAATTAAAAAGTGGCTAAAAACACCCAAGTTTTCACCCAAGTGTTAAAACAATGAGAAGGTGCCACCTGGGATAGATTAAAACAGATTTAACAAATTTAAGTGGACAAAATATTTAGCATGATATTTAAGAACAGCTGAAATAAACAAGTGCAAAGAAAAGTGCAAATATTTTCCATTTTAATAATGAACAAAGAGTAAAGAAATAGTTTTTGAGGAATAAAAAATATTTTTAAAGTGGGCTGCAAGGAACAAGATAATGGAAATAAGATATTCTCAATTTTTGAGAATTTGGAAGGCCAAACGGTCAGCTTTGCAGCTGAGTTTGGGCCAGTCCAGAGAGATCCGGTCGATTTAGAAAATCGACCGATTTTTCCTGCAGCTCAAGGAGATGAATTTTTTTTCAGCAAGGATAAACAAGGAATGGATAGACCTTAGGCTAACTAAGATTGAGTACAAGTTAAATCCTTGGCAAAAATATGCATGCTTACAATTAAGTCCTAGAAAAGAAAATGAAAAAGAACCAAGTAATAAACTTCTTTTCTTGAACTTGAACTTGGACTTTCACCTTAATCATAATATAAATGACCTGAAAGCACACTTAGTAAGATGATTAGTCCATAATGCTAAATTAATTGTATTCATCAAAATTAAGAGGTTCAACAATATATTCTATTACAAAGGCACACTAAAAATATTACCTTATATGATTTGATAACTAAACTATAATATTTTTTAAATAGCTAAATTGATGCAGCATTTGATCAGACACATCGATATCATAGATATAATTTACTATCTCGGACCTAAATTATATCAATTTTAGTCTTGTATATAATTATCTTCATTTATACATATTTTTTTGGATTTTATTTAATTAATTTGGTTTAGTTAGATTCAAAATGAATTATTTAATTTGAGTAAAATTAAATTCAAATTAATCAAATTAGGTTGAATTTGATTTAATTGAACCCAGGTATACTGAGTTAGGGTCAATTGAGACCAGTGGGGTCAAAATAAGTCTTGATTGAATCAATTTGATTCAAATTGGATTGAGTTTGATTCAATTCGAATCAAATTGGACTTAATTATATATAATTTGACTATGTTTGTGAAGGAGCAGAGAGAGGAGGACTTGCTTGCAATTTCACCGATCGGGATTTTCTCTATTGGCTTTCGCGAAGCCTTCACGGCGAGCCAGACGTCGCCGTTCTTCCACGTCGTGCACTTCCGCGCACATCGCCGACCTCTCCGTGGCGCTCGCACACGTCATCGATCACGTCCAACACAATTGTTCCTCCGATTCTGTGTATGCGGTTGATTCCGCCCTAGATCTCCATCTCCTATAAAGCAACCGACGGCTATGGCAGGAGTGGTGTTTTGAATTTTCTGTGAGAAAATTTACCTTTAGAGCAGAGATTTGAAGAGATCCAGGCAGGTGGTCAAGGATTTCTCGCCGGCACTGCAGCAGGCGGCTACGTTCGGCCTTCTCTTCCTTTGTTAGAGCCGAGCCGAGCAGGTGGCTGCGGCTTGTTTTAGGGACAATTCGACTTTGAGATCTGATTTCCTTGGTGTGCTTATAGCGCATCCTAGTTCCTGAGTTGGTTGTGTTTTCCTTGTTTTTCCCTTTCATGGCTTTGTTTACATGAACTTCCCAGTTCAGTATGTTCCTCTATTTACATTTTCATGGTGTTTAAAATGATGTTCCTGGATCAGTAAATTCCTATAATTTCTAATGGACTTCATGTTCTCGAATAGCAATTATTTCTTGCATTGCTTTGATCTTATGTCTTTGTTTCCACATAAGCTCTAGTTAATATTGAGTTTCAAGTGCTTGTCATTGAGAATAAAATTCACTGTTTATTTCATATTACACCTCTTTTCTGAACCGAATTGTGAAATTCATGTTTGGTGAAGAATTTTATGTATTAAATAATTTGGATAAAATTAACATGTGCCGGGGAATTTCAAGGTAAATATGTATGTGGTAATTCATCTTGGACTTCGAAAGTTAATTATCTTAATTGCATAAGTTTATTTGAATTTGTTTAGATAGCATTTTAATCATCTCAATTATTTCATGACGCTTATATGAATATGCAAATATTTATATTTAATATAATTTTAAAAATTTAGTTTAATCTCCTCTTCAATCAATCCTCACGCTGCATCATAAATTAATATAATGAAAGATAAAAGAAGAGACTACTAGTAGGCCTGTGCATTCAGTTTAATTAGTTGATTTAGTGACCAAACCAAAAAAAATATTGAGTTCGGTTTTAGATTTAATAAAATCAAACAACCAAATTAGATTATAAGCCAAACCAAATCAACCAAATAAATATCGGTTTGGTTTGGTTTGGTTCGGTTAAAACTATATTTTTTTATCTCAAATTTTTTTTAAATCTTCTTATAATGATATTAAATATTGATATATTAATAAGATCTAGATAATGGCTTTAATATAAGAATAATTTAGCACAATAAGTAATTTTACTTAATAACTTATTTGTATCACCAAAATAAACTAACAAAAAATTTAGAAGAAATTCAGAAGTAATTGCACACATCATTACATCAATATCACAGTATAATCAATTACATAACAAAAATTTTATCTGTTTATCAAAAATAATTATTTTTTTTTTAAGTTTTCAGATAGTCTCCGTTGTAAGAATTCATACTAATTGACACACTTAAAAAAAATATACTATAAAAACTTATAAATATAAATATACACTATCATTTCAATAGATTCAAAGTCAATACTGTAAAACTACAATATAACTGAACTGACTCAACCTTAAAACTATGTTTATATGTGGGTTATTTAATAATCGGTTAATTTGGTCGGTTTAATTTCCAAATACGTGAAACCGAACCCAAACCAATTAACCGAAATACTCAAAATATCAAACCATCACCAAACCGTTAGATTCTAAACCAAATCAAACCAAACCGCTAAATTTAAACGGTTTGGTTCGATTTTTCGGTTTAAACCATAGTTTGCACACCTCTAACTACTAGGCCCTTTGTAAGTTAACTTTCCTTTCAAATATATTGCACACAATTAAAAACGGGACAACAAAAGGAGCCAAATGACCAAAAATATAAAAATTAATAAGTATTCCTCTACTTTGTGGGAAGAAGCACAATGCTTTCTATTTTGTAACCTTTTTTTTTATCTCTTGAGATCAATATAATTAGAGGAGTAATAGAAACTTGACATTAATATATAATGCAAGGGGATAAATCAAACAATCTAAATGTGATTTAATACACAAATGAGTGGATCCCATGAATCCAAAAAATTAAACTAATTGGTAAAGGCTACCACTTATATATCAACACTATAACAAAGAAAAATGAGTTGTATTAATGAAAAATAATATAGGTAAATTGATGTAAATGTACAAAATATTACATGAGGACTTAGACAAAATGATTTTGCCACTAGGGAGGTCTTTGTGAAACTATTCATTAATTGAATCTATAGGAAAGACTCACAAGGATTAGGTACCCAAATATAATTTAATTAATGAGAGCATTTTTATTAAATTCCAATAAGGCCGTTGTAACGGAGGAAATTTACTGAGTAGATCATTCTCAGAATACCGATATTTTAGCAACAAATCCAATAAATCTAAGCGTAGTATTGGGTGTATTGATTTTTTTTGGAAAGGGAGTGTGTACGAGTTGTGTATTTCAAGAATAGGTTGGATTTAACCGGCTGCACTTTATTTCTATTTATTAGCAGAAATAAAAAAAGGGTGCACTTTATGTCTGGCTCCAGGAATAGTCGAAGTCATACCTAATAGAAAGATGATGTTATCCAAGCGATCTCAAGGAGTTGTAGTAAAATCTTTTATCACTCTGTCAAACCATAATGAAAATGCAATTTATTTATATTTAAAGCAAGTCGTGTATCTACTCCAATGATACTATTGTTACTTCAAGGATTAAATAGTCTGAGTGGGTGGATTTAATCGTATAGAGCACCGACCCTGCATAGATTAGGCATACAGGCGTTCCAACCCATTTTAGTAGAGGGACGTGCTACACTCATCCACACCAATTTACTGAGTGTGAGTTACCCACCTACCACAAATAGGGTTGTTAACAATTCGATCTCAAGCCGATTCAATATCGGCTTAAGATTAAATTAAAAGTTTTCGATTTGATCTCAATTTAATTTAGAGAATGAACAAGGAGAGTTCGATCCGATCTCGATTCGAACTGGGTCTGGCTTATTTGTTATCGATTCAAGCTCGATCTTAGCTAAAATCAATCTGATTTTTGATCTTTTATCCAAATATTATATATAAATGTGTGTGCTCATGCAATCAGCTTAAACTATGGCTATTCGTTTTCATCTATTATTTAAAAATAAAAACAAAAAATAATTTATAATAAATATGATTTAAATAATTATAAAGAAAATTCTAATAAGAATCTAATAAAATCTTCCAGCAGACTACTGAAAAAAACTATACATTAAATTTAGTTACATATATAAATATATTTATATGTAATATGTTTTGTTTATTTTAACCGATCCGATTTGAAGTCATCTCGATTCGATTCTATGTCGGCTCAAGATTAGATTGATAAAATTTTCGAGCCAAAAAACAGCTCATTAGTCGGCTCATTTAGATTGAATCGAACTTAATTCGATTCAATTTTTGAGCGACTTTTGATCTTCGAGCAAAATTAACGGACTTAATCACAACCACAAATTTGACTATTTAAAAAAAATACCAGGAATTTAATCGTCAGATGCCACGTCGGGCAACACGTCATTATTGTTTTTTTTTTTTTAGTAGAATAATTAGGAATGTTAAATAAACTAGTATTTGTTGTACACTGCATAATAAGATAATATTATAGTAATTCAAAATAACAATACGATGAAGTTTAACTCTAAGGCCTTGTTTGACAATGGACTAAAAATCATGCTAAAATTACTCATGGTCAAAATCTTAAATTTATTTTAAAAAAATTTAAAAAATTATTTTATATCTCATCTCACACAAATTTCAACATTAAATAATCACTTTATTTTACATCCAACACAATTCTCAATAAATCAATCAACTTTATTTCACATCATACATAATTTTTTGAGATTTTTACCCGTATGACACAAAAAACTTCAATATTTACTTATTAGACACCCTAAAGTTAAATATTACATGACACACACTTATTTATTTTAATTTTACAATCAACACACCCTAGTTAAAAAATCCTTACATTTTATTTAAGTAAATCATACTTAAGTTATGTTTTAACTTAAATAAGGTTCATAAGAATAAAATCTAACCCCTTTTGTATCTTAAATTAAATCTAATCGTTAAAATGAGCATCTAACGATTAGATTTAAAATATTCTACATAAATAATAGATTTAAATAGTTTTTAACATGTAAGATTTAAGTTAAGGTGCACCGAGAGTTAGATTTTATTCCTATGAACCTTATTTAAGTTAAAATATAACTTAAGTATGGTTTACT
>KZ452995.1:647418-680894 GCA_002786265.1 Apostasia shenzhenica | reverse complement strand
GCAGGAAAGGTCAGAGTTGATCAGAGGTGGGAAATCGTCTATGGGCAATGGATATTTAAATTGAATTGGTATATTTCAAACATCGATGAAAAAGCCACTGATTACAATAGATGGGATGGAAACAACTTACTGTGGATGCATATGGTTTATCTTTATGATGGTTGGGATAATTAACGGAAAAAATGGATTGTATAAGTGTCCAACCTGACATAGCTAATTGCATAAGTTTGAGTCATATTCTTGGTCTAATTTTCTTACGATTGCGCTGTTCTTTGGTGGCAGGTGAATTTCTTAGTCAAGTGAGGCATTCACCCAAACCTGTCACCCTCAAGGATCATGCAAAGAAGCTTTGCTCTCTCATATACGAGGTATCTTCGAATGGAAGGCCTTGAAGACCGCCTTCAAGTGCAAGGGACACATACCTTCCAAACCTCTCTGCTTTTGGCAGGCCAGAAACTCGAATTGCTGCTGAGATCTGCTGCTGCCCTGATCTTCCTCACTCGCAGCAAGCCCAACCTGTCATCCAATGGAGTCTGAAGCCTGAAAACGATCCCCTTGATGCTACCTCGTGAAGAAGCTCAGTGATTTTGGCCTCTCCCGCTTTCTGTTGCAATCGAGGGCACCACACTTTACGGCCAGACTCATCCCAAAGGGTACATTCGCTACATGGATCCTCAGTGCCTTGCAACTGGTGATCTTTACCCCCACAATCTGATGTCTACTCCCTTGGGATAATCATTTTGAGGCTCTTGACTGGGAAACTGCTCTTGGGATCATAAAAGAAGTGCAGGAAGCAATGGTGAAGAGGAAGTTGGGTGGTATTATAGATCCCACTGCAGGGTGATTGGCCTTTAGTGAAGGCCAATCAGCTGGCACAACTTGGGCTGAGATGCTGCGATATTAACCGCAGGAACCGTCCTGATCTTGGCTGGTGAGGTTTGAGAGTGGTTAGCCCAATGATGAAGTCTGCATCATTTTCAGCATCACAAATATCATTCAGTTCTATACTAGAGGACACCAGCCGAATTCCGAACAACTTCCATATGTCCCATATTTCAGGTTAGTTTTCTGAGCGCATTATCTAATAAAAATGGTTTAGATATCTTGGAATATGTTCTTAAAATCAGGGCATAGGGTGGTGCTATTAGTTCCATATAAAAAAATAAAATATACAAACAAGGTTACACTTCTTTATGAACTCTACGGGCAAGGAAAACTAAAATTTGAGGTTGCAAAAAGGTTTTAGATATTTGCTATTAAGATTGAGGAATCTATCTATTATAGTTCTATACATATATAATTAAAGATGGTTATTGGATGTTGTAACTTTTTGAAGTTCCAAAATATCTTTAATGTCAATAATATCTACATTCCCCTCTCTCTTCTCTCTCCACTCTCTCCTCTACCACGGCACTTCTTTTGCTCTCTCCGTCTCTCTTCTTAGCTCTTCCCTCCCACTCTCTCCTACTCGCCCCCTCTCTCTTGTCACTCTCTTTCTCTCTTCTCTTCTGTCTCCCCGTCTCTCTCTCCTCCAAATTGAAAATAATTATACAATTATATTTTAAAAAAAATGATAAATAATAAATATTATATTATGTGATATTTTTCATAAGTATTTAAATTATATATTACATTTAAAATATAATTTTTATAATAAAAATTACTCATATGATTTAGTTACAAGTACAATTTTGTCATTAAATTAGATTAAATACAATTTAATTTATCAATTTAAAATAATTTATATAAAATTATTTATAAAAAAATATTTTGAAATAAAAGATTAAAACTTTTTTGTTTTTGACATACTAATAAACATAAAATAAAATTTTTAAAGTTTCAATCTTTATGGTATGATCTAACAAAACATTAAAGTAAATTTATTTTAGTATTAATTTAGTATTTTATTAATGAAATATTGTATCCTTTTAGTATAAATTATGTACCAAATAACATCATTAATAATACATTGATGTTTTTTTATATAATTATTTTTATAGATATTTATATTATTTCTTAATAAATAGTTATTAGATTAAGTTTTTTGATATAGTTATTGCACGGAGATAGAAATGTTACAGAATTTTTTATATTTTTTTAAAAAATATATTATTACAAAATAAAAAATAAAATCATGTGTTATATATTTAATTTTATATTTTTAAATTTGAATTTAAAATTTTGATTGCAAGTCAAATTAAATTAAAGTTAATTAAATTTTTTTAAATTTCAGTTAATATTTAAGTTAAATTAAATTTGTTGTAATCATTTTTATCAAGTATTTATTTATATTATTTAATCATTAAATTTGATTGATTTGCTTTGTATATGTTAACATATAAATATTATATGTAAAATCATAAACTTATTTATTATAATAAGTATCAATTTACATTTAATTTTTTTAATATTTTTATCATAAAATTTTTATATGCAAAAAATTAAATATCTTTTTTAAAAATAAAAAAATTAAATATATAGCTTACAATTTTTATTTAGATTTTAGTGATACATTCATTAGCCCTTGAGGTTTACTTGGTCACAAAGTCAGAAATTTCAAAACATGTCATTCAATTCCACAAAAGTATATGACAGAATCTGTTATGTATTGTAAAAATAATAAGAATTTCTTGTTAATCTATATAATTTTCAAAAATATGTCATTTTCAAACGCCGAAGCATGACGACGCGTGCAGACCTCTGCTTGCGGAGAGGATAAAACCGTATTAAAAAAATTATTTATTTATTTATTTTTTAATGAATTAACGGTATTTTAAATGGAAAACGTTATGTTGAACCTGATTAAAAGCTTTTTAGAAATAGCTAGAGCCATAGTGAACTATTATAGTAATTATTGTGACCTAGACAGCATGTTTTGACGTTGTGGGCTGTTATGGCAAATTAGACAAACCTCAGGGGGCCTAAGTGGAATTATCTCTAGATTTTATAATAAATTGTATTTATTTAAAAAAATGTGAAATTTTTTGTGCAATTTCTGCATGGGCAAAATTACTAGTAAAATACATTAAAGGAGATAGCAAAAGACTAATGTTTATGTAATACACAAGATGATTAGGATTTTGAAGATACTTTATGCACCTTTAAAGTTGAGATAAATAAACAAATATAACAAGAGCAATAATATAACTTTAATTTCATAACAATCGGGTTGATTACAATTTATTTCTATTCAAAGCAACATTACTGTGTGAAAGAGAGTAAATATCATATGCTATGATCAGCTCCTTAGTCATTTTTGGTCTTTTTTATTTCTTCTCTTTAGTGTTATCATCTCAGTTTAACATATAATGTTGTATAGGTCGATGATAAGGGCCTGTTTGTTTTGTAGGTTTAAATTTAACAAGTTAAAATTAAAAATTGATAGAGATATATTTTTTATTGAAAGTTATGAATGATTGTGAAATAAAATTAGTTATTATGTTGGGAATATGTGAGAGATTGATATAAAGTTAGTTATTATGTTGGGATATGTGAGGGATGGTATAAATTAGTTATTATATTTGTAATGTGTGTAGAATGTGAAATAAAGTTAATTTTTAGTATTAAATTTTATGTGTGATGTGCTGTGCTTGTTTAAAATTAAACCAGGTTAATTTGAAACTGCCAAACAAATAGGAGCTAAATAATTAATAATCAAAACACCTGTTACATTTCCCCTATCTCTCAAAAAAGTTTTCTATTGTGATGTACTCTGCGTGTTCAAAAATCTATCGGAACATCTACTTCTCAACTAAATTGTTCTTATGAACATTTGTCCACTTTAGCATAGCTGGTGGATAGTTGTTTTATGTCTCGACTAAAAGTAGATTGGTTAATAGGTTGTTCATATTATCTACGTGTGAAAACATTAATTATGGCCGTGCATCCGAAGAATAAAACTGATTGGCAAAGATGAAATATGTAAATTTAGTTCAAACTATAAAGCACGGACACGACACGGGATACGGGACACAACACACACGACACGACACGGCGACACGAAGATTTCTAAAATATAGGACACGGACACGGCATGACACGTCAAATATAATTATAAAATAAAAATTTATACATAAATATATATATATATATATAATATAATACAAACTTAAATTTTTTAAGTATAAATAATTTGTAAGTAGTACTGAAATCTCATAAAATTAAAATGAGAACTCGAGAAACAAAACACCGTCGCATTAAAAATATTTGAGAATATAAATTTAGAGTTCACTTTGAATGAGAGAAAATACAATTTTACTTATTAGGACAATCTCAGTGAGCACAATAATAAGAGAAAGTAAAGAGCTTCTTGTGTTGATGAAAAAAAAAAATAAAGGTGAAGCCGGAGTTGTAAAACTTTTTTGTGATTAGTTCATTTTCGTAAGGCTTAAGGGCAACAAAAGAGGAATAAATTTGATTTAACTTGGTAATTTAAAATTTTGACTTATATTAGGTAAATTTTAACTAATATATAGGCAAAATTTTTAACAATAATAAGGATAGATTTTAGTTTTATTAAATAAAATTTAACGATAATAAAAAAAACAAGATAGATATATATCCATAAATTTTATTAAAAATATATAATATTAATAAATAAATTTAACATTAATATTAAATATATCCAATTCTATCTTATGTATCTTAATAGTGTCCTGTATCTCAGAAGTGTCTTAACGTGTCCCAAAGTGTTCCGTGTCCAAGAAGTGTCCTTAAAGTTTTTTTAATATTATTTTATTAGGAACACGCCACGTGGCGTGTCCGATACGCGTGTCCTCGCGTGTCCCCGAGTGTCCGTGTGTCCGACACGGAACACGGCGTGGTTCTTGAAGTGTCCATGCTTTTATAGTCTTCTGAACTAACTTGCTTCTGTTTCATTCGTGAAATTGCAGGAAGTAATGCGGGATCCCCATATAAGCAGCAGATGGTTTCAGCTTATGAAGCAGAGGCGATAAGGGTTGGTTTGATGGCGGCCACAACACATCCCCCATGACCAATCTGAAGCTCCCACACACTGAACTCATCCCAATCGAGTCCTCCGTTCTGCCATCCAAGAGTGGCTGCAGCATCAAACTTAAGAAGCGGTTCTAGTCTGCTTCATGGCGCCGCCATCCGAGAATCATCGTTGCAGCAACAACGTGAAGAAGTACTAGCAGCGGCGGCCGTCGTCGTCAGTCTTCTCGGTGCTCGGACTTCTTCAATTAAAAAAAGTGTGATGTTTTTAGTTTTCAAATTGTACAGAAGTAAATCTGTAGATATATATATTCCCGTGTGGGATTCGATCATACATACCCAATAGTCTTTACAAAATCTAAGAAAAATTTGTGTTTGGGTCTATTGATTTTGGGTCTCTTTGTTGGAGAAGAATCATCCTAAAAGATATAAATATTTATTTTTAAAATTAAATGAATAATAAGAACAAACTTAGGCTCTGTTTGGTAATCAGAAAAAAAGAAAAAATTGGTTGGAATTTTTTAGTCATTTTTTGAAAAAATGTATAATGTGAAATAAAGTAAGTTAAGTTATATACCGAGAGTTAGATTTTATTCCTATGAACCTTATTTAAGTTAAAATATAACTTAAGTATGGTTTACTTAAATAAAATGTAAGAATTTTTTAACTAGGGTGTGTTGGTTGTAAAATTAAAATAAATAAGTACGTGTCATGTAATATTTAACTTTAGGGTGTCTAATAAGTAAATATTGAAGTTTTTTGTATCATACGGGTAAAAATCTCTAATTTTTAATATAACCAACTCACTTTATTTCACATTATACATATTTTTCAAAAATGGCTAAAAATTCCAACCATTTTTTTCTTTTTTTTCTTATTACCAAACAGAGCCTAAGTTGTTCTTATTATTCATTTAATTTTAAAAATAAATATTTATATCTTTTACTTCCAACTTTAACATACGATGAATTCTTCTCCAACCAAAGAGACCCAAATCAATAGACCCAAACACAAATTTTTCTTAGATTTTGTAAAGACTATTGGGTATGTATGATCGAATCCCCACACGGGAATATATATATCTACAGATTTACTTCTGTACAATTTGAAAACTAAAACATCACACCTTTTTATTGAAGAAGTCCGAGCACCGAGAAGACTGACGACGACGGCCGCCACTGCTAGTACTTCTTACGTTGTTGCTGCAACGATGATTCTCGGATGGCGGCGCCATGAAGCAGACTAGAACCGCTTCTTAAGTTGATGCTGCAGCCACTCTTGGATGGCAGAACGGAGGACTCGATTGGGGATGAGTTCAGTGTGTGGGAGCTTCAGATTGGTCATGGGGGATGTGTTGTGGCCGCCATCAAACCAACCCCTTATCGCCTCTGCTTCATAGCTGAAACCATCTGCTGCTATATGGGGATCCCGCATTACTTCCTGCAATTTCACGAATGAAACAATAAGCAAGTTAGTTCAGAAGACTATAAAAGCATGGACACTTCAAGAACCACGCCGTGTCCGTGTCGGACACACGGACACTCGGGGACACTCGAGGACACCGTATCGGACACGCCACGTGGCGTGTCCTAATAAAATAATATTAAAAAACTTTAAGGACACTTCTTGGACACGCGAGGACACTATGGGACACGTTAAGACACTTCTGAGATACAAGACACTATTAGGATACATAAGATAGAATTGGATATATTTAATATTAATGTTAAATTTATTTATTAATATTATATATTTTTAATAAAATTTATGGATATATATCTATCTTGTTTTTTTTATTATCGTTAAAATTTTATTTAATAAAACTAAAAATCTATCCTTATTATTGTTAAAATTTTGCCTAATATAAGTTAAAATTTTACCTAATATAAGTCAAAATTTTAAATTAACCAAGTTAAATCAAATTTATTCCTCTTTTGTTGCCCTTAAGCCTTACGAAAATGAACCAATCACAAAAAGTTTACAACTCCGGCTTCACCTTTATTTTTTTTTCATCAACACCAAGAGCTCTTACTTTCTCTTATTATTGTGCTCACTGAGATTGTCCTAATAAGTAAAATTGTATTTTCTCTCATTCAAAGTGAACTCTAAATTTATATCTCAAATATTTTTAATGCGACGGTGTTTGTTCTCGAGTTCTCATCTTAATTTTATGAGATTTCAGTACTACTTACAAGTTATTTATACTTAAAAAATTTAAGTTTGTATTATATTATATATATATATATATATATTTATGTATAAATTTTTAATTTTATAATTATATTTGACGTGTCATGCCGTGTCCGTGTCCTATATTTTAGAAAATCTTCGTGTCGCCGTGTCGTGTTGTGTCCCGTATCCCCGTGTCGTGTCCGTGCTTTATAGTTTAGAACTAAATTTACATATTCATCTTTGCCAATCAGTTTTATTTCTCGATGCACGGCCATAATTATGTTTCACACGTAGATAATATGAACAACCTATTACCAATCTACTTTTAGTCGAGACATAAAACAACTATCCAACCAGCTATGCTAAAGTGACAAATGTTCATAAGAACAATTTAGTTGAGAAGTAGATGTTCCGATAGATTTTTGAACACAGCAGAGTACATCACAATAGAAATAACTTTTTGAGAGATAGGGGAAATGTACAGGGTGTTTTGATAATATTAATTATTTAGCTCCTATTTATTTGGCAGTTTCAAATTAACTTGGTTTAATTTTAAACAAGCACAGCACATCACACATAAAATTTAATACTAAAAATTAACTTTATTTCACATTCTACACACATTACCAAAATAATAACTAACTTATATCACATCCCTCACATATCCCAACATAATAACTAACTTTATATCACATCTCTCACATATTCCAACATAATAACTAATTTTATTTCACATCATTCACAACTTTCAATAAAAATATATCTCTATCCAATTTTAATTTTAACATTGTTAAATTTAAACCTCACAAACAAACAGGCCCTTATCATCGACCTATACAACATTATATGTTAAACTGAGAGTGATAACACTAAAGAGAAGAAATAAAAGACCAAAAATGACTAAGGAGCTGATCATAGCATATGATATTTACTCTCTTTCACACAGAATGTTGCTTTGAATAGAAATAAATTGTAATCAACCCCGAATTGTTATGAATTAAAGTTATATTATTGCTCTTGTTATATTTGTTATTTATCTACCAACTTTAAAGGTGCATAAAGTATCTTCAAAATCCTAATCATCTGTGTTATACATAAACATTAGTCTTTGCTATCTCTTTAATGTATTTACTAGTATTTTGCCCATGCAGAAATTGCACAAAAAATTTCACATTTTTTTAAATAAATACATTTATTATAAAATCTAGAGATAATTCCACTTAGGCCCCTGAGGTTTGTCTAATTTGCCATAACGGCCCACAAACGTCAAAACATGCTGTTTAAGTTCACAATAATTACTATATAGTTCACTATGGCTCTAGCTATTTCTAAAAAGCTTTTAATCAGGTTCAACATAACGTTTTCCATTTAAAATACCGTTAATTCATTAAAAAATAAAATAAAATAAATAATTTTTTAATACGGTTTTATCCTCTCCGCAAGCAGAGGTCTGCACGCGTCGTCATGCTTCGGCGTTTGAAAATGACATATTTTGAAAATTAATAGATTAACAAAGAAATCTTTATTATTTTTACAATACATAACAGATTCTGTCATATACTTTTTGTGGAATTGAATGACATGTTTTGAAATTTCTGAACTTTTGTGACCAAGTAAACCTCAAGGGCTAAATGAAATTATCACTAAAATCTAAATAAAAATTGTAAGCTATGTATTTAATTTTTTTTATTTTTAAAAAGATATATTAATTTTTTGCATATAAAAATTTTATGATAAAAATATTAAAAAAATTAAATGTAAATTGATACTTAATTATAATAAATAAGTTTATGATTTTACATATAAATATTTATATGTTAACATATACAAAGCAAATCAATCAAATTTAATGATTAAATAATATAAATTAAATACTTGATAAAAATGATTACAACAAATTTAATTTAACTTAAATATTAACTGAAATTAAAAAAATTTAATTAACTTTAATTTAATTTGACTTGCAATCAAAATTTTAATTCAAATTTAAAAATATAAAATTAAATATATAACACATGATTTTTATTTTTATTTTGTAATAAATATATTTTTTTAAAAAAATATAAAAAATTCTGTACAATTTCTTCCGTGCAATAACTATACAAAAAACTTAATCTAATAACTATTTATTAAGAAAATAATATAAATATCTATAAAAATAATTATATAAAAAAACATCATGTATTATTATGATGTATTTGGTACATAATTTATACTAAAGGATACAATATTTCATTAATAAAATACTAAATTAATACTAAAATAAATTTACTTTAATGTTTTGTTAGATCATACCATAATGATTGAAACTTTAAAATTTTATTTTATGTTTATTAGTATGTCAAAAAAACAAAAATTTTAATCTTTTATTTCAAAATATTTTTATAAAATAATTTATATAAATTATTTTTAATTGATAAATTAAATTGTATTTAAATCTAATTTATATGACAAAAATTGTACCTTATAACTAAAATCATATGAGTAATTTTTATTATAAAAATTATATTTAAATGTAATATATAATTTAAATACTTATGAAAAATATCACATAATATAATATTATTATTTATCAATTATTTTTAAATATAATTGTATAATTATTTTCATTTGGAGGAGAGAGAGGGCGGGGAGACAGAAGAGAAGAGAGAAAGAGAGTGACAAGAGAGAGGGGGCGAGTAGGAGAGAGTGGGGAGGGAAGAGCTAGAGGAGAGAGACGGAGAGAGCAAAGAAGTAGCCGTGGTAGAGGAGAGACTGGAGAGAGAAGAGAGAGGGGAATGTAGATATTATTGACATTAAAGATATTTTGGGAACTTCAAAAGTTCAACATCCAATACCATCTTTAATTATATAGTATAGAACTATAGATAGATAGATTCCTCAATCTTATAACAAATATCTAAACCTTTTTGCAACCTCAAATTTTAGTTTTCCTTGCCCGTAGAGTTCATAAAGAAGTAGTAACCTTGTTGTATATTTTATTTTTTTATATGGAACTAATAGCACCACCCACTATGCCCCTGATTTTAGAACATATCCAAGATATCTAAACCATTTTATTAGATATGCGCTCAAGAAAACTAACCTGAAATATGGGACATATGAAGTTGTTCGGAATTCGGCTGGTGTCCTCTATGATAGAACTGAATGATATTTGTGATGCTGAAAATGATGCAGACTTCATCATTGGGCTAACCACACTCCAAACCTCACCAGCAAGATCAGGACGGTTCCTGCGGTTAATATCGCAGCATCTCAGCCCAAGTTGTGCCAGCTGATTGGCCTTCACTAAAGGCCAATCACCTGCAGTGGGATCTATAATACCACCCAACTTCCTCTTCACCATTGCTTCCTGCACTTCTTTTATGATCCCAAGAGCAGGTTTCCCAGTCAAGAGCCTCAAAATGATTATCCCAAGGGAGTAGACATCAGATTGTGGGGTAAGATCACCAGTTGCAAGGCACTGAGGATCCATGTAAGCGAATGTACCCTTTGGATGAGTCTGGCCGTAAAGTGTGGTGCCCTCGGATTGCAACAGAAAGCGGGAGAGGCCAAAATCACTGAGCTTACTCACGAGGTTAGCATCAAGGAGGATGTTTTCAGGCTTCAGACCTCCATGGATGACAGGTTGGGGCTTGCTCGAGTGGAGGAAGATCAGGGCAGAGCAGATCTCAGCAGCAATTCGAGTTCTGGCCTGCCAAGAGAGAGGTGGAGTATTGTCCTTGCACTGAAGGCGGTCTTCAAGGCTTCCATTCGGAAGATACTCGTATATGAGAGCAGAAGCTTCTTTGCATGATCCTATGAGGGTGACAAGGTTGGGATGCCTCACTTGACTAAGAAAATTCACCTGCACCAAAAGAACAACCAATCGTAGAAAATTAGACCAAGAATATACTCAAACTTATGCAATATAGCTATGTCAGGTTGGACTTATAATCCATTTTCGTTAATTATCCAACCATCATAAAGATAAACATATGCATCCACAGTAAGTTGTTTCCATCTATTAATCAGTGAGGCTTTCATCGATGTTTGAAATATCACCATTCATTTAAATATCCATTGCCCTAGACGATTTACCCACCTCTTGATCAAACTCTGACCTTCCCTGCATGCTGTCAGAATTCAACATCTTTATAGCCACAGTTGTGGTGCGAAGAAAGCCCTTATATACAGTTCCATAACCGCCCTCTCCAATTTTCAGAGAGTGAGTAAAACAACAAGTCGCCTGCTCAACCTCTGAGAAAGAGAATTCTGATAAGATAGCATGATAGCTCTTGGAAGGTTTCTCTTCTTTCTTTTGCCGAAGAACTTCAATTTTCTGAACAGCTTCATCACGCTCCTTTTGCAGTAGATTGTGCTTTTCTTGAAGAGAACTAAGTTGACTGTAAGCTGCTGAAACTTTTTCTTCGAGGCCCTTGATGCAATTTTCAGAATCAGCAATGTGCGATTCTAACTCAAGCTTCTCTTTCATAGACCTTTGAAGTTCATTGGCAAGCTCATATTGCTGGTTCTTGAGTATTTCCACTTCCAATTTTTCTCTTCCTAATGCTTCCTCGATTTCTTTACGCAATTTTACCTCTTTGGAAAACAAGCTTTCAGATAAGTTGGCCTGTAACAAAGAAAGGGGCAAAAATTTATAGCATAATTATAATTTGCTGGGAGTTCCATAAAATATATTAAAAAGAAGCTTGAAGATTTACTCTTCTTATAGCCTCAAAAGCATCCTTTTCAGCCTTTTGACGCCTAAGAGACTCCTTGTAAGCTTCACGCCTCAAGCTTGCTGCTTCAGTAAGGGTGTCTTGAAGTTTCTCATATAGCTCATCATCAGCACCAATACCTTCCTATACGTAAAATCACAAAATCAAATTCGCAGAAGAATGTCAATTAAATTTAAGTTACTTCTAACGACCAGGATCCTTTAACCCACAATTAAACAATTTCCAGCATATAACCAATATATATTAAGAAAAACAGGATTCACTATCCTACTTGCAAGGTGAGATCAATGCAAGAATTAAAAAACATCCTCAAATATTAAGCTTAAAATCTTTTGATAATTAATGTTTTTATCGATTCATTCATGTTTTAAGATATAAAACAATAAGGTCTAATTAAAGGAGTACGCACCATCTCATACCGAGAAGATGAGAAATTGAGCTCCTCATCTGGCTCATTCACTGCATTTAAAATTGCTGAGCTCGTGTCACTTTCTTCTTCCCTGGTCAGTGAGTGGAAATCTGAGTTGCTAAGCATCTCTTCATTTTCTGAGAGTGGATACGAAATCGGCAAATTACTCCTTTTAGGTAACTCATCCCAGGGTTCATCAACAATGGATTCTTCCAAACTAAGCCTGCTTAGAGGGGTTGATGTCTTGACAGATGATGAAGTATGGGGTAAAACTGACATAGTTTTGCTCCCTTGCAAACTTGAAGTCTCTGAACTTGACCTACGCCAGAACAGATTTTGCATGTTTCTAAAAGTAGTCATCTTCCCTTCGGTTGAAGATCTTGATCTTAATTGTTCTGATTGACTAGACATAGAGAAAGAACTGGACATTGAACTTGGAGTGCCTGATGGCGAACTTGATAACCCAAGTGAAAGACTAGTTTCCCTATCAGGAAAAAGGGGGGAAATAAGAAAAGTAACAAGGAGAATTGGAATTACTAAAAGATTTCCATAAAGCAAATCCTAGACATAAAAATTTACCGAACATTAAATTAGCTCAAATTTGCATAAATGAGAGCTATAAGAATAAGAGCAAATGAGTTTTGACTTTTGAACATCTTATGCCCACCTTGTACATATCAGGTTTCCTTTGCAAACAAACCAAATCCTGCATGAAGGATCAGCTAGTTGCTTCACTGTAGTTGCTGTCCTTGACCTGGGAGCTTTCATCCTCCTGTAATTAAACAGCTTTGCTTTAAAACTGGGAATAGATATGCAGAAAAAATTAAGAATCATGATAACAATGGCCATTTTCTTCAGTAGTTAATGTTGTCCATGTTTTTTGTTCAATCACTCAGAGTAACTAATCCTCACTCAAAAACTTTTACAAGGACTTAGAACACTGAAGATTGAGTATTTCTTTATTCTTAGAAAATTAGAGTTGCCTCAATTGGGGATAAGCTTAAAGTGTGTCGGTTCAGATGATATGAACATACAAATTTTAAAACGATAAAAGCTCTAGTTGGGAGAGTTAGGTTATTGGATCTTGCTCATATAAAAAAAAACATGGCAAGAAATAATAAGGAATGACCTTGCATAATTATAGCTAAATTAGGAGCTGTTATTTGAAAGATTACAATAAAAATAAAGGATTTATACCCCACTTAGTGGGATAAAAGATTAGTTGTTGTTATTGTAGTTTGAATCTCTCCTAAAAGGCTCGTTTTTAGACAAAGGAACCTTCAATGAGATTTTCTTTCTAATCCCCCAAAACTTTCATTCTTTCATTGGAAAAGAATGAGTGCGGGAAAGTGGGATAATTATGCAATTACTTGTTTTAGGTAACTAAATTATTAGTATAAGACAACTGAAGCTACAAAACTATAAGAACCAGACATGCTGGAAAAAGTTAATTAGTCGTAATAATACTAATAATCTCCATAGAGGTTATAGGTAATTGTATTATAAAAAAAATGATGGTCGAGTAAGGTGGCTCAAAAGATACTGATTTCACTATTATGATAGCATAAAATCAAATTAACAAAATCAAAATATAGTGTTCAGTTCTTGCTGGTAATTAGACTACAAGGTTCTTACTTAGAGTAATGCTTGTCAGCTGCTGCTCCCATAACAAGGCTTGTAATCCCATATTGAGCAATAAGCTCTACAATCCCCTTCGCAACATCATCCATCTCAATCACTAGTTTATCAGCTCGTACCTGAAAAAAGACCGTATGTTTTCTTGTAATATAGCTCAAACACCATAAAAACTTTCTTTTTCCTATACTATTAGATAGATTAAAAACAAATTTCAGGGGAAAGAGAAAGTATGCTAAATCAAGAGGGGCCATTCAGATTGTACTTGAGTGAGCAGTCAGAACAGCACCACCCTTTGACTTCAGTAAGATTTTGAGACAAAGTAGAAGAATATGCCTCCAAAAGCATCAACCACACCTTTTGTTGTGAGCACATTGACATATAGTCATCCATATTCTTGTTCATTTTCTCCCTCTCCGACTGTCTAAATGCTCGGACTTGCTGATCTTGTAGCTGACTTACAGGAAATTTGCCTCCCACTGTAACCAATTTTAACAGTATGCTTATCATTAGTATCAAATGGACGTGGATAAGCAATCTTTCAGTGCTTTTGAAAAATTCTGCTGTATCAAGCGATTGCATTCCTGACATATATAAAGGAATTTTTACTTCATTTGCTTCAGATTCCCCCCAATTCTGCTTTAAATCAAAATATAATCCCAAAATTCCATTAAATTCAAAGTTTAATCTCATTTATCCAATTTGACATTTTTTTTTTAATCTAGACCAGCATATGGTTAGTGGACATTCATACAAACTCTCACTGAATTTTATGCTCATTAGCAGACAAACAACTTTCTAGATTAAAACAGTATAATCTACCAAGTAAATCGATTTCCATTTAAGCTCAAAGCTAAGCACAAGAGCTTAAACACAGATGGAAGCTCACTTGCTATAATCCCAAATCAGAAGAGGCCCTAAAGTTAACCAACAAAGAATAAGAATAAGTACTCATGGATTTTATCCCCGCTTCTCGTCAACCCCCAATTCAGCGAATCCAATTAACCTCCAATCAACTATCAACCAAAAAAATGTAAACCTCCAATCAAAAAACTAAACTTCTATCTTGCCGAGCCATCGAAACCTATGGTTTCGAACATTATATGCTTCGTGGGAAATGATAGCAGCACTGAACTAAAGAACACAACCCAAAAAACACATTTGAAAGCTATTATCATGGCAGAAAGCGACTCACAGAGTGGAATCATCTTCGCCGGGCGGTGGACGTGGGTGATGACAATCGGCCGTCCGAAGTTCTGGATTGTCCAAATGAGAGCGGCCTTTCCATCCTTGCACTCCGCCCCCACCGCCACATACACTCTATCCTCCACCGCCGACGCCGGCATCTCCAGCTCCTCCACGATCTCCTGCCGCCCGCTTGGTGACGACCTTGGCTCCATTTCGGCAAAATCTACACCAATACAGCTTGTCGACAGTATAATCTGCAACAGGAACTCCTTCTACCTGTTGCCATCCGAATTTTCATGGCTTTTAAGAGGTTTACCAAAAGATTTGCGCGTGTTTTCGATTGGAAAAGCCATCGAAGGCACATCCTGGTTGAAGATGAGGTCCTCGGAGGAGGTCAGCGCGAGGAGAGGCCCCCGACAATGAAAAGCGTTCGGTAGAATATTCGGGTGGCAATTTACACCCGTATCCGATTAGATCGCCTCTACCCGTTTTCAATTAAATTGGTATAACCCGTATAAGTGCTCAAATTTTATCCGACCCGTCTTGTCCCGTTGTGAAATAAAGCGAATTCAAGTACGAGGTAACGAGCCAATCATACCGGCTCTGCCCCGTGCCCAACTCGATACAATTCAAAAATTTTAAAAATCTAATTCCTAAATTATGCATTTCATGAAAATTAATTTATTCCACTTTTCATAATAATTTTAGTTTACTTTTTTAAGTATTTATGTTTGAAGTTATAATATAAATTTTTTAGTTTTATAATTATTTAAAAAAATATTTATTCTTGTTAAGAATGAAAAAAATTACATGTAAATATTCAGAATTAAAAAATAATTAGATTTATATATAAATTTTTAATTTATTATATTATATAATAAAAATAAATTTAATTAATTATAATAATATTAAATTAATTAATTAATATAATAAAATTTATATAAATTATTTTATTTTAAAAGTAATAATCATAACTAAATTAACCACCAATTAAATAAAAAAAAAGCTCTAAAACTAACGAGTCAAAAAAACTTTTTGGCTGAATTTTGTCTAATAATAATGAGTTTTATTTAACTCAAACTGAAAGATTTATTGCCAATAAAAAATTTAAAAATTTTGAATTCGAATTAAATTTAATTCAAGTTAATAAAAATTTATTTAATTTTAAGTTAATTTTTAAGTTAAATCATGCTCAATTTTTTTTATCTTATATTAATTTTAATAATTATTTTATATATATTGACGTTATATATAATAATTTAGTTAAATTTATATATATTATATACTTATATATAAATCTCTCTAATATATATTTCAAATTTATTTAATATATATATTTTATATAAAATATTCATGTACATAAAATATATTAATATATATCTAAAAAACTTAAATACATATCATTATATAAATATCGAGTCGAGTTAGAATAGAATAAATATGCGTGATTTTCGAATTTTAAATATTTTGCTCATCTTTACATAAAAGTCTGTGGCTACTAACGACTTAAGTTGAGCAAACTGGGCTTATTATGAGTTTGATTAGTAGCATGGAATAGAAGGTAATTTCATATGGGTCTTGTGCTAGACTCTTAATTTCATATAGGTCCAAAAAATAAATACGTGTTATTTAGGTTCAAAACATCTAAAAAATTTCACGTCACCTTTTCGAAACTATTATGATAATTAAAGATATTGAACATATTTTTTATTACATAACTATATAATTTAAATTTTTAAAATAACTATCTCATAGTTAAATTTAATAAAAATTATTAAAAAAATACAAAAAAGAATCCAACTCATGTATTTTTTATTTTTATGAATCTGGATAAAATCAAAGATCGATTCAAGAAGTTCGGACGAAATTATTCAGTAATATGTTATGGGCAAAAAATGTAAAATTAATATTGAAAATGATGAGTGAGCCAAGAGAGTTATATTTTGTTAAAACTCTAGAGCAAATGTTCAACAATTTAAACTTCATGGATCAACTTATAAAAAATTTACCTTGTTTATTTAATTTTATAAAATAAATTTATTGCATTATAATACAATTATAAAAAAAAATTGGAAGAAGTTCTGAAGCAATTATTGTATGTCAGATGACATTTCTAAAGGGCTATTTGTTTTTTCAGTTTAATTTTAATCTGAGATTAATTTTTTTATCTGAAATAAAATTAATTTTATAAATCACATCGTATCTAAATTTTAATATTAAAATTAATAATATTTTTAATTCTTATATAAACTCAAACATTAATTATTTTTATTTCACATTATATAAAAAATAAATAAAAAAATTATAAAATTTTAAAAAATATCTTGTTAGTGTAATTCTACTGTAATGTTATAGTGTTTCTCTTCTCATTTTTTATGAATTATTCTGATTGACTCGTCTATTTGTTTTTGCGAGCGGAGATATAAGAATGAATGAAAAAAGTCGAGAAGCTTTGAAAGTGGTTTTGATTTTTGAATTAATCTAGAAAGAAAAATGTCCTTTCTTTTCTTATGAGTCGATGGTCATAAAATTAGGGTCAAAAAAATGTCACCTTAAACATATATTTGTTCTTTTCTTCTTCACGATTGGAGCGTCTTTTATATATAAATGTCGGTGCATATACAATCAAAATCCTTCATTAAAATTTTTGATCAAATTATTTGTTTCGAGCGTCGTAACAGTTCAGTTGTTTGAACCCTACAAGTTGCGTCGTGTGTGAAACAGCAAGAAAACTCCATTTTATATTATTTTTTTATTATTTTTGTACAAACTTTTTATAAATATTTTTTTATTTTGTACGAGTTTTCACTATGTTTATTTATATTTATGAAAACTAAAAGAATCACACAAAGTTAAAAATTGTATATACAGAATATTGTTTTTGGTTTGACTACTTTTATACGTTACATGATTTTTTTTCTATATGTGAATATTATTTTACTTTGTGCTTTTTATTTTTTACATATATATAAATTAAATTAAATATTATATAAAATAAAAAATAGTTATAAAAAATGTGCAAAAATGGTGGAAACATAACACGAAATAATATTTTTTTGTCGTTATAAGGTTTTATAAATATAAATATATATATATAAAACGGGACCAATCCGGCCGTCAACGGCATTACAGTTGACCGTCAGCAACGCGCTGCGCTGTTAATGCACGCAGTCAGTCTTCCACCCTTTTTGTTTTTTTTTTGATTAATTCCTCCCTTTTATCTTATTTTTAATTAAATTTTATATTTTATTTTACATGAATTTAAATATTAATTTTTACATAATCACACTATTTCACATTAAATATAATATTTAATATAACTAACTTATTTATTTTATAATTTTTTTTAAAATTATTTTTTTCTCTAACCCAACAAAGCCTTGAGTCAAAATTTTAATATAGAATCGAGTTTGAGTTAAAGTCACACGAAAGTATTCTCACGTTGAACATAAATTACGAGAATAAGGATGACTTTAACTCGAATTGATCTATAAAAATATTAATTTTGAGTCATTTTAAATCAAATACATATCGTTCAAGTTTAGTTAAAGCTAACTAAAATCATCCAGCATCATCCCATGATGCAAACAAACATTATGGCACGTAAAAACTAGAAAAAATGATTGGGTCATGATCGAGTTAACTTGATGTAATTAAGCCATTCAGCGCAAAATTCGATGCCTAATTACAAAAATAGCCATAACTTTTATTAGGATGTTCGTCGGCAATGTTTAGACTGAATTTGAAAATGCTCTTTCATAGAAAGAAATGCTTTCAGCCTCAAATTTCAATATTTGGTCCTTCGAATTTATTATTACTATAATTTTTTTATTCCTTTTAATTACTGATAGCGTGATTTAATATGCTAAATATCTCGAATTGATTACATTTTGGCTCTGTTTGGTAATAAGAAAAAAAGAAAATTTTATTTGAATTTTTAGCCTTTTTTGAAAAATGTGTATGATGTGAAATAAAGTATGTTGGTTATACTAAAAATTGTGTAGGATGTGAAGTAAAGCTGATTAATTTATTGAGAATTGTGTTAGATGTGAAATAAAGTGATTGTTTAATGTTGAAATTTGTGTAAGATAAAATATAAAATAATTTTTTAAGTTTTTTAAAAATAAATTTAAGATTTTGGCTATGACTAATTTTAACCATGGTTTTTAGCCCATTGCCAAACAGGGCCTTTGAGTTACCAATCCAGCATAATCGAAATTTTAAATAGTCTCTTTCAAAAATTATTAGCGAGTCAAATTTCATGTGTTTTTATTTCGGAAATATTAAACTTATTTTCGGGAATATTAGAATTGACCTCTATGTCCAATTCTAGTTTTAAATTTGAAGGTTGACTTAAGTTTCAACTTCGGAACAAATTTAATAAAATATTTGACTTCTTTATTTGATGTACTGCTCCAAGAACTTAAAATTCTGTTTCGATCACAAGATAAAAATTTTAGTTTCAACAGTTTCGATGATTTCGATATCAACAGTTTCAATTCATGTTTTGTAAATTCAAAATTAAATTTATTAATAATAATTATTGAATATTAATTTTTTAAGAAATAAAATTTAGTAGTTTAATCAATTAAAACTGTCAAAACTATTAAATTTTAGTAAAATCTAAATTCGATGATTTTTTTGAATTAATTTTTATCAAATCGATTTGAAGCTATAAGCTAAAATTTAATCGTTTCGATCAAATTTTAAAATCTTGTTCACGATGTGAACAGATTTTTAATGTCTGTCATACGCCTTGTACTGCCGTACTACTATCAAAGAAAAATGCCAACTAATCCATATAAAAATCATTAATAAAAATTATTAATAGCTAGTTGAGTACAACAAGGAATGTGCTTTAGTTTTAATTATAAAGGGAAATTATTTCCATATTCCTTATGTATTTTTACGGTTTTAGCCTCTGTTTGGTGCGAAAATTAAAATTAATATTAAAATAGTACTAATTTAATAAATAATAATAATAATAATAATAACAAATAAATTTTTGAATAATTTACTCTAGTATGTAAAATAAAATTGATATTTTTATTGAAAATTATTGAAATGTAAAATAAAATAATATTTTTTATATTAAAATTTATGTAAAATAATTAAAAAAATTATTTATTATTATTATTATTATTATTATTTAAATTAGTACTATTGTGATCCTGATAGGTCATAAATATTATTTATAATTTTTTTTTTTACTTACATCCACACAATTTAGTTTTATTTATGCTTTACCCATCTATTTTTAGTTAATTATGCTATGCACACTCAAAATATTATAAAATCTTACATACACATATTTTAACTTATTTCTATTATAATGAGTAATCATAATTTTTTCATAACTTAATTATAGTTAGATTACAAAAAATCTGGGCCGTTCATCATATTATTTTAAGGATATTTAAATATATTTTGAGTGAAAATTTTAAAATCTTAATGTTTAGGTGGCGACAAAGGAAGGAGACATCCGCGACGTGAATTGATTTTAGAACAAATCAACGCTTTAGTGTGGTATTGAGGAAGAGAAAAAATATGTACCATTAAGAGTAAAAATATAATTTTAATGATTTACTAACAGAATATTTTTTTTCAAATAGATTTTGATTAATTTTTAACTCAAATGTATGTATGTAAGATTTTATAATATTTTGAGTGTGCATAGCGTAATTAACTAAGAATGGATGGGTAATACATAAATAAAACTAAATTGTGTGCCATGTACGTAATTATCCCTTTTTTTTAGCAAATTCCTATTGACTGTACTTGATAACATATTCAAATTAATTTACATTAAGGCCAGATGAGATAACTATTAATTCTCATAATGACTTTTATAACACGGTGAAGCGGAAAATGAGGGCAAAATTTAGGGAATTATTTTCTTCAAGACAGTGAAATTACGTGTTTATTTGGCCAACTTAAAAGTAATTTTTTATTTGATAAAAAATAATAAAATTAATATTATTAACTTTAATTTAAATATGACATAAATTTTAATGTTAAATTTTGATTATATTTATTTATTTTAAATATATTCTAAAATAAAAATTAATTTTATTTCAGATAATATAAATGCACCAAAATAATAAATAATATCACATCTTTCACGCATTTATTTTATATTGTGCATAATATTTAAATAAAGAAAATTTTTCATTCAAACAAATAAACGCAAGGTGTTTTTCTCAAGTTTACCCATTTTTGATAGTTTTTCATTTTTTTTGACAAAATTTTGCTCAAAAATGATAAAAAAGGAAGAATAAGATATAAAGTAAAGACTCTTTTAGAGGATAAATTTGAGTAAAGAAAAAAAATTGAAAAAATTGTACTCACACAATTGCTTATATTCAGTTAAAATAACTTATTACGCAGCGAATCGTTCTCTAAATACTTGTACTCCTCTTGAATTTAACGTAATACAATGAATAGCCGCAAAAACATCACTATTCAACTCAAATTCATTTATTTGTACTAAATCAGTCCCTAAAAGACCCAATTCTCTTAAAATATGTGTAATCATAGGTATTACATTAAAATACAATCAAATGTCCCTAATAGATCGCCAAATATCAATTTTCGATTGAAATATATCAATATAGCAAATATTAGGTGTGTAATCCGACTATTATGTTAGAAAACCTTCATATAGACAAGATTAAAGTCAAATTACAAATATTCTTTTCAAATATAATAAACACTAATTGAATACACATACAATTGCTTGTATTCAATTAAAATGACTTATTATGTAATGAATCGTACTCTAAATGCTTGTACTACACTTGAATTCAACGTAATGCAATGAATAGCTGCAAAAATATCATTATTCAACTCAAATTCATTGATATGTCATAAATCAGTTCCTAAAAGACCTTATTCCCTTAAAATTGATCGATATGCTGAAAAAAAAAGTGTAATTGTAGATATTATATTAAAAAATAATCAAATGTCTCTAATAAATCGCCAAATATCAATTCTTGACTGAAATACATTAATATAGAAAATATTAGGTGTGTAATTAGAATATTATGTTAAACAATCTTCATATAGACAAGATTAAAATCAAATTACATATATTCTCTTCAAATAAAATAAACACTAATTGAATACTCACACAATTGCTTGTATTTAGTTAAAATAAATTATTATGCAAATAAATCGTACTCTAAATCCACTTGAATTCAACATAATACAACGAATAGCTGCAAAAACATCACTATTCAACTCAAATTCATTAATATGTCCTAAATTAGTCCCTAAAAGAGTCTAATCTCTTAAAATTGATCGATAAACTGATAAAAAAATGTGTAATTGTAGGTATTACATTAAAATACAATCAAATGTCTCTAATAGATTGCCAAATATCAATTTTCGATTGAAATACATCAATATAAAAAATATTAGGTGTGTAATCAAAGTATTATGTTAAAAAATTTCCATATAGATAAGATTAAAGTCAAATAAAGTATATTCTATTTAAATACAATAAAAACTAATTGACTACTCACATAATTTCTTGTATTCAGTTAAAATAACTTATTATGCAATGAATCATACTCTAAATGCATGTACTCCTCTTTAATTCAATGTATTACAATTAATAGCAAATTGAACACTCACACAATTGCTTGTATTCTGTTAAAATAACTTATTATGCAATGAATCATACTCTAAATGCTTGTACTTCACGTGAATTCAATGTAATACAACGAATAGCTGCAAAAATATCATTATTCAACTCAAATTAATTAATATGTCATAAATCAGTCCCTAAAAGACTCAATTCTCTTAAAAATAATCGATATACTGACAAAAAAATATGTAATTGTAGGTATTACATTAAGACGCAATCAAATATCTCTAGTAGATCGCCAAATATCAATTTTCGACTGAAATTCATTAATATAACAAATATTAGGCGTGTAATTAGAGTATCATGTTGGAAAATCTTCGTATAGAGAAGATTAAAATCAAATTGCATATATTCTCTTCAAATATAATAAACACTAATTGAATACTCACACAATTGCTTGTATTAAGTTAAAATAACTTTTTATGCCATTAATCGTACTCTAAATGCTTGTACTACACTTGAATTCAACGTAATGCAACGAATAGCTGCAAAAATATCACTATTCAACTAAAATTCATTGATATGTCCTAAATCAGTCCCTAAAAAATCTTATTCTCTTAAAATTGATCGATATACTGACAAAAAGATGTATAATTGTAGGTATTACATTAAAACACAATCAATTGTCCCTAATAGATCACCAAATACTATTTTCGATTGAAATACATCAATATAGCAAGCATTAGGTGTGTAATCAAAATATTATTTTAAAAAAACTTTCATATAAACAAGATCAAAGTCAAATTATATATATTCTCTTTAAATACCATAAAAACTAATTGACTACTCATACAATTGCTATTATTCAATTAAAATAACCTATTATGTAATAAATCTTACTCAAAATGCTTGTACTCCACTTGAATTCAACGTAATGCAACGAATAGCTGCAAAAACATCATTATTCAACTCAAATTCATTAATATGTCATAAATAAGTCCCTAAAAGACCCTATTCCCTTAAAATTGATCGATATACTGACAAAAAGATTTGTAATTGTAGATATTATATTAAAAAACAATCAAATGTCTATAATAGATCGCCAAATATCAATTTTCGATTGAAATACATCAATACAGCAAATATTAGGTGCATAATTAGAATATTATGGTAAAAAATCTTCATATAGACAAGATCAAAATCAAATTGCATATATTATCTTCAAATAAAAAAAACTAATTGAATACTCACACAATTGCTTATATTAAATTAAAATAATTTATTTTGCAATGAATTGTACTCTAAATGCTTGTACTCCGCTTAAATTCAACGTAATGCAACGAATAGTTGCAAAAACATCAATATTTAACTCAAATTCACTGATATGTCCTAAATCAGTCCCTAAAAGACCCTATTCTTCTAAACTTGACTGATATACTGACAGAAAGAAATGTAATTATAGGTATTACATTAAAACACAATCAAATGTCCTTAATAGATCGCCAAATATTAATTTTCGATTGAAATACATCAATATAGCAAACATTAGGTGTGTAATCAGAGTATTATGTTAAAAAACTTCATATAGACAAGATTAAAATCAAATTATGTATATTCTCTTTAAATACAAAAAAAACTAATTGACTACTCATACAAAAAGATGTGTAATTATAGATATTATATTAAAATGCAATCAGATGTCTCTAGTAGATTGCCAAATAATCATTTTCGACTGAAATACATTATTATTGTAAATATTAGGTGTGTAATCAGAGTATTATGTTAGAAAACCTTCATATACACAAGATTAAAGTCAAATTGCATATATTCTCTTCAAATACAATAAAATCAAATTTAATACTCACACAATTGATTGTATTCAGTTAAAATAACTTATTATGCAATGAATCATACTCTAAATGCTTGTGCTACACTTGAATTCAACGTAATGCAACGAATAGCTGCATAAACATCATTATTCAACACAAATTCATTAATACGTCATAAATCAGTCACTAAAAGACCTTATTCTTTTAAAATTGATCGATATACTGACAAAAAGATGTGTAATTGTAGATATTATATTAAAACGCAATCAAATATCTCTAATAGATCATCAAATATCAATTTTCGACTAAAATACATCAATATAATAAATATTAGGTGTGTAATTAGAATATTATCGTAAAAAACCTTCATATAGACAAGATCAAAGTCAAATTGTATATATTCTCTTCAAATACTATAAAAACTAATTGAATACTCACACAATTGCTTATATTCAGTTAAAATAACTTATTATGCAATGAATCATACTCTAAATGCTTGTACTCCCCTTGAATTCAACGTAATGCAACAAATAGCTGCAATAACATCACTATTCAACTAAAATTCATTAATATGTCATAAATCAGTCCTTAAAAGATCATATTCTTTAAAAAGTGATCGATATACTGACAAAAAGATGTGTAATTATAGGTATTATATTAAAACATAATCAAATATCCTTAATAGATCACCAAATATCAATTTTCGATTGAAATACATCAATATAATAAATATTAGGCACACGCCTAAATATAAAACTAAATATAAAATATTTGATTTATATTTTATTAATCAAATAATCTGATTTATGTTAAAAACTTCATATAGATAAAATTAAAGTCAAATTACGTATATTCACTTCAAATACAATAAAAACTAATTGACTACTCACACAATTGCTTATATTCAGTTAAAATAACTTATTATGTAATGAATCGTACTCTAAATGCTTGTGCTACACTTGAATTCAACGTAATGCAATGAATAGCTATAAAAATATCACTATTCAACTCAAATTCACTGATATGTCCTAAATCAGTTCCTAAAAGAACCTATTCTCTTAAAATTAATTGATATAATGATAAAAAAATATGTAATTGTAGGCATTATATTAAAATGCAATCAATTGTCCTGAATAGATCGCCAAATATCAATTTTCGATTGAAATACATTAATATAGCAAATATTAGACGTGTAATCAAAGTATTATGTTAAAAAATCATCATATTGAAAAGATTAAAGTCAAATTACGTATATTCTCTTCAAATACTATAAAAACTAATTGAATACTCACATAATTGCTTATATTCAGTTAAAATAACTTATTATACAATGAATCGTACTCTAAATGCTTGTACTCTCCTTAAATTAAATTTAATGCAACAAATAGTTGCAATAACATCACACTATTCAACTTCATTAATATGTCATAAATTAGTCCTTAAAAGAGCATATTCTTTAAAAAGTGATCGATATACTGACAAAAAGATGCGTAATTATAGGTATTATATTAAAACGTAATAAAATATCAATGTTCGAATGAAATACTTCAATATAGTAAATACTTGGCGTTTAATCAGAGTATTAAGTTAAAAAACCTTTATATAGATAAGATTAAAGTCAAATTACGTATATTCTCTTCAAATACAATAAAAACTAATTGACTACTCACACAATTGCTTATATTCAGTTAAAATAACTTATTATATAATGAATCGTACTCTAAATGCTTGTACTCCACTTGAATTCATCATAATGATATGAATAGCTGCAAAAACATCACTATTCAACTAAAATTCACTGATATATCCAAAATCAGTTTCTAAAATACCGTATTCTCTTAAAATTGATCGATATAATGATAAAAAAAATGTGTAATTGTAGGCATTATATTAAAATGCAATCAAATGTTCTGAATAGATCGCCAAATATCAATTTTCGATTGAAATACATTAATATAGCAAATATTAGACGTGTAATCAAAGTATTATGTTAAAAAACCATCATATTGAAAAGATTAAAGTCAAATTACATATATTCTCTTCAAATACTATAAAAACTAATTGACTACTCATACAATTACTTGTATTCAGTTAAAATAACTTATTATGCAATAAATCATACTCTAAATGCTTGTACTCCCCTTGAATTCAACATATTGCAATGAATAGCTACAAAAATATCACTATTCAACTGAAATTTATTGATATATCATAAATCAGTCCATGAAAGACCCTATTCTCCCAAAATTGATCGATATACTGACAAAAAGATGTGTAATTATAGGTATTTCATTAAAAGCAATCAAATGCCCTAATAGTTCGCAAAATATTAATTTTCGTTTGTAATACGTCAACATAGCAAATATTAGGTGTGTAATCAGAGTGTTATATTAAAAAACCTTCATATAGACCAGATTAAAGTCAAATTACATATATTCCCTTCAAATACAATGAACACTAATTGAATACTCACACAATTGCTTGTATTCTGTTAAAATAATTTATTATGTAATGAATCATACTCTAAATGCTTGTACTCTATGTGAATTCAACGTAATGCAACGAATAGCTATAAAACATCATTATTCAATTTAAATTTATTGATGTATCATAAATCAGTCCCTAAAAGACCCTATTCCCTTAAAATTGATCGATATACTGTAAAAAAGATATATATATATATATATTACTGTAAAAAAGATATATAATTATAGATATTATATTAAAACACAATCAAATGTCTGTAATAGATCGCCAAATATCAATTTTCGATTGAAATACATCAATATAGCAAACATCATGCGTGTAACCCTAAACCCTAAACCCCAAAACCTAAATCCTAAACCCTAAAACCCTAAACCTTAAACCCTAAACCCTAATCTCTAAACCCTAAACCGTAAACTCTAAACCTGATATCTTTTCTGCCCTAATTCTCTCTCCGTCGTTCCGGTAGATCTGCGCAGAGATGGCCGGCGGTTCCTCAAAGTCAAATTTGTCGAGGGCGAGGAAGAGGGTGGAGGAAGAGACGACTTCGATGAAGAGAGCCAAGGATGGGAGCGCTTTCACCAAATGTGACGAATGCCAACAGAATGTCCCGGTAAGGCTCATTGACATGTACGATTGTAGTATGGATTCAAAGATTAGAATGAATCTAGAGTCTCAGGTAGTGGAGAGGGTCACTGAGATCAAGAAGCCGGAGAGGAAGAAGGCATCCTCCTCTACTCAGAGTGAAAGGAAGCCCAAAAAGGAGAAGAGGAGGACTGCGCCAAAGAAGAGGAAGCGACCTCCAACCGCATTCTTCCTTTTTATGGATGATTTTAGAAGAGAATACAAAGAAGCAAATCCTGACAACAAGAATGTTGCTGCGGTTGCAAAGGAAGGTGGTGAGAAATGGAAAGCCATGACCGACGAGGAAAGGAAGGTCTATAGGGATAAGGCAGCAGAGCTTAAAGCAAAGTATGAAAAGGCCGAGGCGAACGATGATGAATGCGAGAAAGAAGATGTCAATGGCGAAGCTGAGGCAAAGGAGGAAGAGGGAAATGAAGTGTCAGACAATGATGAAGAGTGATGAAAACAAGGCTTTCCTATTGTTTCGCATTTCAATGTATTTTTGTTTTGGAAGGATAGAGTTAGTGATATTCTGGATGAGGGCTGCAAAAAAAAAAATCCTAAACCCTAAACCCTAATTAACTACTCATATAATTACTTGTATTCAGTTAAAATAATTTATTATGCAATGAATTGTACTCTAAATGCTTGTACTCCCCTTGAATTCATCGTAATGCAACGAATAGCTGTAAAAACATCACTATTCAATTGAAATTCACTGACATGTCCTAAATCAGTCCCTAAAAGACCCTATTCTCTTAAAATTGATCGATATATTGAAAAAAATATGGATAATTGTAGGTATTACATTAAAACGCAATCAAATGTCCCTAATAGATTGCCATATATCAATTTTCGATTGAAATACATCAATATTGCAAGCATTAGGTGTGTAATCAGAGTATTATGTTAAAAAACCTTCATATAGACAAGACTAAAATCAAATTACATATATTCTCTTCAAATGCAACAAAAACTAATTGACTACTCACACAATTGCTTGTATTCAGTTAAAATAACTTATTATGTAATGAATCGTACGCTAAATACTTGTACTACACTTGAATTCAACGTAATGCAACGAATAACTGAAAAAAAATCACTATTCAACTGAAATTCATTAATATGTAATAAATCAGTCCCTAAAAGACCCTATTCTCTTAAAATTGATCGATATACAGACAAAAAGATGTGAAATTGTAGGAATTATATTAAAAAGCAATCAAATGTCTCAAATTGATCGCCAAATATCAATTTTCGATTGAAATACATCAATATGGTAAATATTAGGTATGTAATCAAAGTATTATGTTAAAAAATCTTCATATAAATTAGATTAAAGTCAAATTACATATATTCTCTTCAAATACAAAAAACACTAATTGAACATTCACACAATTGCTTGTATTCAATTAAAATAACTTATTATGCAATAAATCGTACTCTAAAAAATTGTACTACATTTGAATTCAACGTAATGCAACGAATAGCTGCAAATACATCACTATTCAACAAAAATTCATTGATATATCATAATCCAGTCCCTAAAAGACCACATTCTCTTAATATTGATCGATATACTGACAAAAAGATGTGTAATTGTAGGTATTATATTAAAACGCAATCAAATGTCCCTAATAGATCGCCAAATATCAATTTTCGAATGAAATACATCAATAAAATAAACATTCGACGTGTAATAGAAGTATTATGTTAAAAAACATTCATATAGACTAGATTAAAATCAAATTATATGTATTCTCCTTAAATATAATAAACACTAATTGAATACTCACACAATTGCTTGTATTCAGTTAAAATGACTTATTATGCAATGAATCATACTCTAAATGCTTGTACTCCACTTGAATTCAACGTAATGGAATGAAAAACAGCACAAACGTCACTATCTAGCAAAAACGTCACTATCCTAATTCAGCCCCTAAAAGACCCTATTCTCTTAACATTGATCGATATACTGAAAAAAAAGATGTGTAATTATAGGTATTATATTAAAACACAATCAAATATCTCTAATAGATTGCCAAATATTAATTTTTGATGAAAATACATCAATATTGCAAATATTAGGTGTGTAATCAAAGTATTTTGTTAAAAAACCTTCATATAGACAAGATTCAAGTCAAATTACAAATATTCTCTTCAAATATAATAAACACTAATTGAATACTCACACAATTGCTTGTATTCAGTTAAAATGACTTATTATGTAATGAATCGTACTCTAAATGCTTGTACTACACTTGAATTCAACGTAATGCAATGAATAGCTGCAAAGACATCATTATTAAACTCAAATTCATTGATATGTCATAAATCAGTCCGTAAAAGACCTTATTCCCGTAAAATTGATCGATATACTGATAAAAATATGTGTAATTACAAGTATCACATTAAAACGTAATCCAATGTTCCTAAAAGATCGTCAAATATCAATTTTCGATTGAAATACATCAATATAGCAAATATTAGGCGTGTAATCAGAGTATTACGTTAGAAAGTCTTCAAATAAATAAGATTAAAGTTAAATTACACATATTCTCTTCAAATATAATAAACACTAATTGAATACTCACACAATTGCTTGTATTCAGTTAAAGTAACTTATTATGGAATGAATCATACTCTAAATGCTTGTGCTACACTTGAATTCAATGTAATACAACGAATAGCTGCAACAAAATCACTATTCAACTGAAATTCGTTAACATATTATAAATCAGTCCCTAAAAGACCTTATTCTTTAAAAATTGATCGATATACTGACAAAAATATGTGTAATTATAGGTATTATAATAAAACGCAATAAAATATCCCTAATAAATCGCAAAATATCAATTTTCGAATGAAATACATCAATATAGCAAATATTAGGCGTGTAATCAGAGTATTATGTTAAACAAACTTTTATATAGATAAGATTAAAGTCAAATTACGTATATTCTTTTCAAATACAGTCAAAACTAATTGACTACTCATACAATTGCTTGTATTCAGTTAAAATAACTTATTATGTAATAAATCGTATTCTAACTGATTGTACTACCCTTGAATTCATCATAATGATATGAATAGCTGCAAAAACATCACTATTCAACTGAAATTCACTGATATGTCCTAAATCAGTCCCTAAAAGACCATATTCTCTTAAAATTGATCAAAATAATGATAAAAAGATGTGTAATTATAGGCATTACATTAAAATGCAATCAAATGTCCTTAATAGATCGCCAAATATCAATTTTCGATTGAAATAAATTAATATAGTAAATATTAGACGTGTAATCAAAGTATTATGTTAAAAAACCTTCATATTGAAAATATTAAAGTCAAATTACGGATATTCTCTTCAAATATAACAAAAACTAATTGACTACTCATACAATTACTTGTATTCAGTTAAAATAACATATTATGCAATAAATCGTACTCTAAATGCTTGTACTCCCCTTGAATTCAACATAATGCAATGAATAGCTGCAAAAACATCACTATTCAACTGAAATTCATTAATATGTCATAAATCAGTCCCTAAAATACCATATTCTCCTAAAATTGGTCAATATACCGACAAAAATATGTGTAATTGTAGGTATAATATTACAAAGCAATCAAATGTCCCAAATAGATCGGCAAATATCAATTTTCGATTGAAATACATAAATATAGCAAACATTAGGCTTGTAATCAGAGTATTATGTTAAATAACCTTCATATACGCAAGATTAAAATCAAATTACATATATTCTCTTCAAATACAATAAAAACTAATTGACTATTCATACAATTGCTTGTATTCAGTTAAATTTTATTATGCAATAAATCGTATCCCCCTTGAATTCAATGTAATGCAACGAATAGCTGCAAAAACATCACTATTCAACTGAAATTCATTGATATGTCCTAAATCAGTCCCTAAAAGATCTTATCCTCTTAAAATTGATCGATATATTGACAAAAAGATGTGTAATTGTAGGTATTACATTAAAACGCAATCAAATGTCCCTAATACATCGTCAAATATAAATTTTCGATTGAAATACATCAATATAGCAAATATTAGGTATGTAATCAGAGTATTATATTAATAAAGCTTCATATAGATAAGATTAAAGTCATGTTACATATATTCTTTTCAAATACAATAAACACTAATTGATTACTCATACAATTGTTTATATTCAGCTAAAATGACTTATTATGTAATGAATCGTACTCTAAATGCTTGTACTCCACTTGAATTCAATGTAATGCAATGAATAGCTGCAAAAATATAACTATTTAACTTAAATTTCCTGATATGTCCTAAATCAGTCCCTAAAAGACCATTTTCTCTTAAACTTTATCGATATACTGACAAAAATTTTTGTAATTGTCGGTATTACATTAAAACACAATCAAATGTCCCTAATAGATCGCCAAATATCAATTTTCTATTTAAATACATCAATATAGTAAATATTAGGTGTGTAATCAGAGTATTATATTAAAAAATCTTCATATAGACAAGATCAAGGTCAAATTACAAATATTCTCTTCAAATACAATAAATACTAATTGAACACTCACACGATTGCTTGTATTCAGTTAAAATAACTTATTATGTAATGAATCGTACTCTAAAAGCCGGTGCTACACTTGAATTCAACGTAATGCAACGAATAGGTGCAAAAACATCACTATTCAACTCAAATTCTTTGATATGACCTAAATCAGTCCCTAAAACAGTCTATCCTCTTAAAATTGATCTATATACTGAAAAAAAGATGTGTAATTGTCGGTATTATATTAAAATGCAATCAAACTTCCCTAATAGATCGCCAAATATCAATTTTTGATTGAAATACATCAATATAGTAAATATTAGGTGTGTAATCAGAATATTATATTAAAAACCTTCATATAAACAAGATTAAAGTCAAATTACAAATATTCTCTTCAAATACAGAAAACACCAATTGAATACTCACACAATTGCTTATATTCTGCTAAAATAACTTATTATATAATGAATCATACTCGAAATACTTGCACTCCACTTGAATTCAATATAATGCAATGAATAGCTGCAAAAATATAACTATTCAACTCAAATTCCCTGATATGTATTCAGCTAAAATGACTTATTATGCAATGAATCGTACTCTAAATGCTCGTACTCCACTTGAATTCAACCTAATGCAACGAATAGCTGCAAAAATATCACTATTCAACTCAAATTCATTAATATGTCATAAATCAATCCCTAAAAGACCTTATTCTCTTAAAATTGATCGATATACTAACAAAAAAATGTGTAATTATAGGACTTACATTAAAACGCAATCAAATGTCCCTAATAGATCGTCAAATATCAAGTTTCGATTGAAATATATCAATATAGCAAACATTAGGTTTGTAATCAGAGTATTATGTTAAAACACATTCATATAGATAAGATTAAAGTCAAATATTGTATATACTCTTCAAATAAAATAAAAACTAATTGGAACACTCACACGATTACTTGTATTCAGTTAAAATAACTTATTATGCAATGAATTACTCTAAATGCTTGTACTCCACTTGAATTCAACGTAATGCAATGAATAGCTATAAAAATATCACTAGTCAACTCAAATTCATTAATATGTCATAAATCAATCCCTAAAAGGCCATATTCTTTTCAAATTGATGATATGCTGACAAAAAAATGTGTAATTATAGGAATTACATTAAAACGCAATCAAATGTCCCTAATAGATCGCCAAATATCAAGTTTCGATTGAAATACATAAATATAGTAAACATTAGGTTTGTAATCAGAGTATTATGTTAAAAAACCATCATATAGACAAGATCAAAGTCAAATT
>KZ452995.1:549818-645513 GCA_002786265.1 Apostasia shenzhenica | reverse complement strand
ACTTGAATTCAATGTAATGCAACGAATAGCTGCAACAACATCACTATTCGACTGAAATTCATTAGTATGTCATAAATAAGTCCCTAAAAGACCCTATTCTTTAAAAAGTGATCAATATACTGACAAAAAGATGTGTAATTATAGGTATTATATTAAAACGCAATAAAATGTCCCTAATAGATTGCAAAATATGAATTTTCGAATAAAATACATCAATATAGCAAATATTAGGCGTGTAATCAGAGTATTATGTTAAAAAACCTTTATATAGATAAGATTAACGTCAAATTGCGTATATTCTTTATAAATACAATAAAAACTAATTGGCTACTCATACAATTGCTAGTATGAAGTTAAAATAACTTATTTGGCAATGAATTGTACTCTAAATGCTTGTACTCCGCTTAAATTCAACGTAATGCAACGAATAGCTGCAAAAACATCACTATTCAACGCAAATTCAGTGATATGTCCTAAATCAGTCCCTAAAAGATACTATTCTCTTAAAATTAATAGATATACTTACAAAAAGTTGTGTAATTATCGGTATTATATTAAAACGCAATAAAATATCCCTAACAAATCGCCAAATATCAATTTTCGATTGAAATACGTCAATATAGCAAACATTAGTTGTGTAATTAGAGTATTATATTAAAAATCTTCATATAGACAAGATTAAAGTCAAATTATATATATTCTCTTCAAATACAATAAAAACTAATTGAATACTCACATAATTGGTTGTTTTCAGTTAAAATAACTTATTATGCAATGAATCGTACTCTAAATACTTGTACTTCTTTTGAATTCATCGTAATACAAAGAATTGCGGCAAAAACATCACTATTTAACTCAAATTCAATGATATATCATAAATCAGTCCCAAAAAGTGCTATGAGTAGCTGTAAAAATATCACCATTCAACTCAAATTCATTCATATATCATAAATCAGTCTCTAAAACATCATATTCTCTTAAAATTGATCGATATACTGGCAAAAAAATATGTACTTGTAAGTATTGTATTAAAACTCAATCAAATGTCCCTAATAGATCGCCAAATATTAATTTTCGATTGGAATACATCAATATAATAAACATTAGTTATGTAATCAGAGTATTATGTTAAAATACCTTCGTATAGACAAGATCAAAATCAAATTGCATATATTCTCTTCAAATATAAGAAAAACTAATTAAATACTCACAAATTGCATGTATTCAGCTAAAATAACTTATTATACAATGAATCACACTTCTAAATGCTTGTACTCCATACTTGAATTCAACGTAATGCAACGAAAAGCTGCCCAAAAACTATCACCATTCAACTCAAATTTCATTTATTATGTCACATAAACCAGTTCCGAAAAGAACCCTATTATTTTTAAAATTGATCAATATGCCTGACAAAAAATATGTGTTGTAATTGTAGGTTATTACATTTAAAATGCCAATCAAATGTCCCTAATAGATTGCTTCAAATAATATAAATTTTTGATTTGAAATACAATCAATATAGGCAAAATATTAGGTGTGTTAATCAGATGTATTATATTAATAAATCTTCATATAGATAAGATTAAAGTCATATTACATATATTCTCTTCAAATACAATCACTAAATGATTACTCACACAATTGTTTGTATTCAGTTAAAATAACTTATTATGCAATGAATCGTACTCTAAATATTTGTACTCACCTTAAATTCAATGTAATACAATGAATAGCTGCAAAAACATCACTATTCAACTCAAATTTATTGATATGTTCTAAATCAGTGCCTAAAAGGCCATATTTTCTTAAAATTGATCGATATACTAATAAAAAAATGTGTAATTATAGGTATTATACTAAAACGCAATCAAATGTCCCAAATAGATCACCAAATATTTATTTTACGATTGAAATACATCAATATAATAAATATTAGATGTGTAATCGGAGTATATATTCTCTTAAAATATAATAAACACTAATTACACACCTAATGTTTGCTATATTGATATATTTCAATCGAAAATTGATATTTAGCGATCTGTTACCTACAATTATACATTTTTTTATCACTGATTTAGGATATATATATCAATGAATTTGTATTAAATAGTGATGTTTTTGTGGCTATTCAGTGCATTACATTGAATTTAAGTTGAGTACAAGCATTTAGAGTATGATTCATTGCATAATAAATTATTTTAACTGAATACAAGTAATTGTGTGAGTATTCAATTAGTGTTTATTATATTTAAAGAGAATATATGTAATTTGACTTTAATCTTATCTTAATGAAGATTTTTTGACATAATACTCTGATTACACACTTAATGTTTACTATATTGATGTATTTCAATCGAAAATTGATATTTGACGATCTATTAGGGATATTTGATTGTGTTTTAATGTAATACCGATATTTATACATCTTTTTGTCAGTATATCGATCAATTTTAAGAGAATAAGCTCTTTTTGGGACTAATTTAGGACATATCAATGAATTTGATTTGAATAGTGATGTTTTTGCAGCTATTTGTTGCATTAGGTTGAATTCAAGTGAAGTATGAGTATTTAGAGTACGATTCATTGTATAATAAGTTATTTTAACTGAATAGAAGTAATTGTGTGAGTATTCAATTAATTTTTATTGTATTCGAAGAGAATATTTTCAATTTGACTTTCACCTTGTCTATATGAAGGTTTTTTTATCATAATACTCTTATTACAAACCTAATGTTTTTTATATTGATGTATTTCAATCGAAAATTTATATTTGGCGACCTATTAGGGACATTTGATAGGGTTTTAATGTAATACCTATAATTACACATCTTTTTATTAGTATATTGATCAATTTTAAGAGAATAGTCTTTTTTAAAGTCTGATTTATTATATATTAATGAATTTTAGTTGAATAATAATATTTTTGCAGCTATTCATTGTATTACGTTAAATTCAAGTGGAGTACAAGCTAGAACATGATATGAGTGGTCAAATGTGATAGGAGGTACATATCAACTACATGTTCATAATTATTGTAGTCATATTGCTGTTGGTTGTAACATTTCAAATTTTATGAGTTTTAAAGTTCAATTAACTGATAACTATCAGTTATTTCAATTTAATTTTTAGAATTATTATGAAAATCCATTATGATAATACAAAATAAATAAATAACATTAGATTTTATACGTGAAAACTCCTACAATTGGGGGAAAATCATGATAGATAGAATCTATTATGAGTTTCAGAAAGATGTATAAATTGAACTATAAGAAGAATAAAAGCGATCTCATGATCGAGAGTTCTCCCTTGAAGAAAAAAATGTCCATGTGATTATATATGTTATTTATAATTATTTTTACTCGTAATTTCTGACTCCTAGATCTTAGTAAAATCGTAAGAATTGGTTCAAGAGAAAATCTACTGTAGAGTAGAATGTGCCAGCAAAATGGTACAAGAGGAATTGGGGCTGTAACTTCTAAATGTTTGATGTTGAAGTCACATTTATTGAGTGGGGTTTGTTATTCGAGGATGGGTATTTGGCCATTGATGAATTGACCTCTGCCATAGCTTTACTTGATCGATGATAATATGGAGACAAGGGCTCATCTTCTATCTTCATCTTTGTGAACACATTTAAGGCAAAAATTAGAACTTAAATCTTAGAGTGAACATAAAATTCATTTATTCAGAAGAAAATAGTAAAAGTTTATACGATCATTATAACACCGTGATTTTTTTCTTTTTGAATTTTCTATATTAAGATTTTTTTCTTCTTTCCTTTCTTTTCATCTAAGAAAGTTTATATTTCAAAATATTTTGAATTCAAAGAGGATCCTACTTCCATTATTAAAAATAAATAAAAATTAAAAAAAAAAACAGGATCCTACTAGATTGCTGACAAAAAAGGAAATGAAAAACTTGGTCCACAGATTTTATTAACCAAGATCTCTACAACCCCCAGCTCCCTTTTTCCGCCGTCTCTCGGCCTTCTCCACGAAAACATCGGGAGAGCGCGCGCACGCACGCACGCCCCGCCTGCCCGCCCGCGCATGTATGCCATTTATTTATGTCATCGTCGTCATCCGCAGCAGGAAAGCAGAAAGGAGTCAAACGCTTTGCCTTCTCCTCGCACTCTCTCTGGGAAGCCGGCGGGTGCCTCCCATCTGAGGTACGGTCCTCTTCCCATCTTTGTCTCTTATCTTTACCATCTTCACCCTCTGACTCTTCTAGCTAGGGATTGCTCTTTTTTTTTTTTTCGAAATCTGCTGTGTTTTAGGGTTTTTTGATTTCGGAGGCGGCGACCTGGGTTGTGGGTCGGAGCTTAAAGGCCGCTTTTTCGAATCCGGCTGGTTTTTCGTCATCTGCTTCTTCTTTGCTTATGCTTGTTGTTTGTGGGGCAAGTGATTCCTTAAACCCTTGCCCTGATCCTGATCTTGGGTGCAGCTCTGTTGTCGATGCTCGGGATCAGGTTAATTTGGGGTGCTATTAGCCTATTTGAGAGAGGAATTTTTTTGCGCTTTCTCTTGTTTTTTCATACATTTAGTTTATGTGCTTCCGCAGCCTGTTGGCTTGTTGCTACCGGACGTAAGGGGAGCTGAATAGGCAGGTGTTTGTTTTTACTGGAAGTAAGTAATTTCTTTTGTCATCAAGATTTCCGTGCAACAGTAACTTACCGCATTCTGAAATTGATCTGTAGGTACAGGCATAACTTTTCTAGAAAACTTGCATTTTTTTTGCTATCTGAGCTGTTCGTAATATTGCCTTTGTCTAGTTGTTTGTTCAATTCATCAAACTGAAATATTGGGAAAGATTTACCTGCCAGGAAAGCATGGATCATACTCGCAGGCTAATGAACCTGCGAGCAATTTTTATAAATACCGCCAGACATGTAAGCGGCGTGATCAGTAAACCTTCAGATGTACTGACTGATATCCGCAGGCACGAGTAACAGGTGTTTCTTTTAATTCTGCACATAAGAGCTAACTTCTAGTACCTAATTATGCTTTTCCTTTCATAGGTAGGATCCACTGAGTGTAATTTGGAAATTTATCCTATGCCTCAGGTAACTTTCAAGGTATAGGTGGCAGTATGCTGGCTATTTTTGTTAGACATGCAAAGATTTGCTGCAGCCAGCTGTGGTGCTGGAGCTAGTAATAATACATCTGCTGGTGGTGTATCGACCAGGGAAAATACAAGAGGAGATTCTTCTTTTACAAATCCAAATTTCTCTCTCAATTCAAGGTTATCATTTTGTAGACATTTCCTTTTGATCTCATAACATACAACTTCTCCCTATTCTTATTTGTCATGGCTAATTGATTGTTTTACTGCTGGCATTGCATGTATCCTAGATGCGTACATATATTTATTTAATCTACAACAATTAATTGGAACTATCAATTGGAACTAAAATTAATAAAGCAAGCGAAGTTTTGAAGTAGTGGCGATAAGCATTGTTGGAATTGGTTCCTTGAGTATCAAACTATTCTATGATACTTCAAATTCGGTGGTCAAAACGTTCTTGGTGGAAAACATGTGAGTGAAAGATCCCTCCAAAATTTTATCTATGAATCTAAGAATTTGTGAGAATTCTTGGTCTCTCTCAATATCTCTCTCAGAAGCATTGAACTCAAAACTTAGGTTGAGATGATAGTACTGTGAGGAGTATTAGTTCCATTGAAAAGTAGTAATATATATTGGTTATATCTTAAAGTATGATTGGCTTGTATTTTTTGTGTAGAAACAGTATTAGTATTGCTGGAGGCTTATAGACAATTTATTTATCCAATGAAGGTTACAAAGCCCTTCACAATCCAACTGCCGTGAATGGCAAACCAAGAGGATTCACTACTAGGTTTCCAACTAATAACTAGCTCAAACTTTTTTGAATTTCAATAACTTTTCAAATGTGTGAAATATGACAATACATATAATGATTTTGAGTTGGTGCTATTCAGCTTGTGCATCTTGTCATCATGTGCAAGTTATGTGATGGTTTTTCAAAGTTAAGTTGGATTCAGTCCATCTAAAACTTATTTTAGATTATTGTTAAAGGTTTCTGTTCTTTTGGTGGTTTGTATAAGGCTTTCTGAAAAGTCTCATTTTTGAAATGTTGATTCATATAATGAGCTTCAAATAAATTTAATTCTAGTGAAATAGCTTAATTTATCCTCCCACAAACTGAAGAAAGAAAAGAAGAGAGCTAGCATGTACAGCCAAGGATAAATTTCTTCATTTTTCCCTCACTATAATGTGATTTTCCTGGCACACTGGTATCCTAGAGCGATCAGCACTTGCATTGGGTGGGTGATGGTTTGGCCTAGGTTGATGTTGGGAGAGCTTCATTGGTTTGATGTTCCCAAATGTTGCTTTACATGCTTCAGTTTTTCATTTAGTTGAATAGGCAGTGAGCTCGGATAGCTTGTAAGCTACATTGTATCATGATTATTCTTTGTTTACAAGGCTGTACTACTGAATCAAGCAAAATTAAGATGAATTCATTTTGCATGGAGTTGTCCAAATCACGCATCTTAGTTTTATTCATTTATATTATTTGCATAAGTGAAAAACTACAATAACAACAAGGACAATGACAATTACAAGAACACAGCCTTAGTACCAAGCTTGTTTGGTTCAAGTTCAACTACATGGATTTGCCTTCTCCATTCAGCCCTTTGTGGGTGCAAGTTCATATGCATTGATCATTTTCCATGTTATTTTTGATCTCTCTTATCCTCTCTTTAACTTCATAAATTGGATCTTGTCACATTTACAAGTAGGGGCATCTATAGGTGAACAATATAGATAACAAAACCACTTGTGCTGTTTTATAATTGAATTCATACAAAATCAAACCTTATCTTCCTTCTTTTGGTTTCTTACTAAGAATTTAAACTTCACAAACTGACATTTGTATGATACCGATTAATAGCATGTAGCACAATGGTTTGGAGAGACAAATAATAATAAGATCTGCAGGAATTTGTATGGTTATTCAACATTGTTTTTCAAATTGTATTTTAGAAAATTTGTATTGATAGTTATTCGCCATTGTATTTGTCATCATATTCATCAATATATCCTGCACTTTTGATTTTTCAGGCGCACATTGCCCTTGCATTCATATAAACTGAAATGTGAGAAAGAACCTCTTAATTTCAGGTAATGTGATCAGTAAGAAACTTATTTGGTTCTTATTTCTTTGAGTTAATTTTTTATAGATTTTTTGTAATTTATAGCTTGTATAACCATTTATCTGGTAGATCATGGATTAAAATTAATATGCAGTTGATGACGTGTACTATTGCTGGTCATCTTATGTAATTGTTTCAATTTCTTTTAGACTTGGGCCACCTGATTTCTATCCGCAGACTCCTAACTGCCCAGAAGAAACAGTAAGAGGAGAGTACCTGCAATCTGGATACAAAGAGACCGTTGAAGGGATTGAGGCATGTTTTATGTCATTTTGTATTTTGTATTTTTTAATATTGTAGTTTGTTGAGTGGCATATGATTTTTTTCTTTATTATTATTATTATTATCATCATCATTATTATTATTATTATTTTTGTATGTGGAATGCTAGAGTAAAAGAGGAAGGCACTAGAAAGAAAGGGATTCTTAGATATAAAAAATGCATGTATGTCATGCTACTATAAGTAACAGGACCTATGTGTCAATAGAATCAAAACAATTTGCAGTCATTAATGGAGGAGGATCAAATAAGACATAAATCATGTTTGTAATAAGACATAAAAAGGGGATTTATGTATAGGACACAAAATTATGAAGAAATTATAGATTTCACACAAAGTTTTGAAACAAATGCTAAAAATCTTATTAAACTCCAAATCTAAAGTGTTAAAGTTTAAAACTTAAAATTTAAAACCAAACGTCTAAATTGCTTTTACACTAAAACTTGAATTCTAAATTTTAAAAATTACAAGATAAACTCTCAAAATGAAAGTTTTAATTATTATTAATTAAGCTTATGTAATCCACTTAAATTTCTATTTAATGATACATAAGTTTTTATTATTGAGTTATAAATCATTCATAATAAGATAAGAACCATTCGAGAATTTTTAATAAGATTTTTAGTATTTTTTCAAAATTTAATGTGAAATCTATAATTTCTTGAAAATTCTGTGTTCTGTACGTAAATCTCTCTTTAAAAAATGGGTTACCAAAGTGAGCATATTATGTAAGAGGTTGCTAATATACAATTCCCTTGAGTATCATGTGATAAAAGAATTACGTGATTCTGTGATTAGACAAATTCATGACAACAGTTGGACAGGTTGTATGCCTTTGACCGTTGGACAAGAAGAGTTGCATAAATTGGAAAATTTAATAAATGTGCTGTAAGATAGAAATAATTAAGAAAATACTCTGTTGAGGAGATTAAAAAGACTTTTAGGTGGTTTGGCGTGCCCAATGGGGAGTTGATGATGTACTTCTACAATGGGGAGATAAAATTCCTATCAAATTAAAGTTAGAAAAGGGGTTGGCTACTAAATTATTTGGATGTACTAGATTTGACACTACCCTCAACACCGATTTGAAATTAACAATAAGAATTCATAAGGCTGGCTGAAAATAGTTAGCCAAGGTTTTTTGATTTCAAATTTAGGTAGCATAATGATATTAATGTTGGTAATTCTATCGGTAGTATTACATTTTGGGCTTTTAGGATTTTTCAAGGAGCATTCATACTTTAGTTCTACTAGTAAGACTTTACTCTAGGCTGTAATACAAACTTTCTAGGTTATCTACTTTATGTTTAAGGTTCTCAGACAGTTGGTACGAGTTCAGTTGCTGTTTATCTAAGTAGATCAGGATTTCTGTTCATACATTATTGTTTAATTTAAGTTGGCAATCAGCCTATCAATTCTGGATTAATTTTCTAGTATTCAAAATTTTGCAAGTGTTGAACTGACCAACTTGGTCATGGCATGAATTTTCTGGATTGATTTGATTTTTGGGGAAGGCTGGGGGGACGGGGTTTCCTTATGCAATTGATGCAATTGTGATCTTGAAAAGAGCCTTACAGAGGTGGGCTGATGGATTGTATGTTGCAGCTTACATATAGTTGTTCAAAGGGCAAAAGATCTGGAATTGATTTTAGAGATGGATGTAATCTTTCAATAGAAGCCACTTTTGTAGCTGTTTTCTTGACTGTAACATTGATTGCTCGTTATGATTAAAAAAAAGAACACTGAACGCTCATGAAAGCTTAAAGAACGACATAAACTGTCGGTTGGCTGCTACACAAATCAGGCTGAGGCTTTTTTAGCTATAATCTCTCACATTCAATACAATTGTTAAATAATGAAAAAATTATTTGTTTTACATTTTTGCAAACTCCAACATAAAAAATTAATTTATTCTTACATCATATATATTTTTAATATAACTATAAGCTTTACGTCACATATTATACAAATTTCCATCACAATAGATCAATTTTATTTTGCATTCAACACACTCATGCATGAAAAAATTTGCAACAATTTAGCAATTTCACCGAATAGACTTTGGGCTTGTTTGGCAAAGCAACCAATTTGGTCTTGCCATAAAAATTGTGGACTTGCCTTGAGATATGTGTCTGATGAAAAATGAAGTTTGTTTTATTAAAAATTTTGTAGGATGTGAAAAAAGGTTGTTTAATGTATTAAAAATGATATAGGACATGAAATAAATCAAAATCTTTTTATGTTGAAAGTTATATAAGATGCAATAAAAATTAATTTAATATTATTTTTTTATATTTCATAGTGTGGATTATTTTGGTCTTTAGCATGATTAAAATAGTATAGGTACCAAACTGGCTCTTTAAGTATTGGTTTCATGCTGTGCAAGTACGATGTTTTTTTCACTCGTGATGCTGCGTGAGATATGCTTCAAGGTGTAAATGGATGCGAAAGCACTTGAAGCTTTGAAAATGTTTCCCTTGATTTCCTTGTTGGGCTTGGTTGAGGGTAATGCAAGTAGTATGAACTTTAATTTTTTGTTTTTTTAATTGCTGATGGTTTTTTGTTCAAATAATTATCCTGTTTTATCATGCTTCTTGTTCCCACTAGCTTTAATTCTGAGTTTTCATTTGATTCATCTTTTTGTTGTATGATTTAAAGAACTATGTAATGGGTTAGATGATAGGTATTCATGGTTACTTTTGGCCTAATATTTTTTGTCATCTAACCAGGAAGCTCGAGAGATTGTACTATCCCAGGCCAGCTATTTCACTAAGCCAGAAGTCATCTTGAAGTGCAAAGAGGTAATTCAACGGTTTATATCTTATGAACTGTGTGCATGTTATAGTTTAATTGCGTCAAGATGATAAATATTTTGTTGTTAATCATTAATTTTTTTTATTGAAGTTAATCATTAATTTATTTAGTGCACTGGGCTAACTCTTTGTCAGGCTTTATTGTTTGTATTTTATAGATGGTCCCAAGCCTAAATGAGGGATGGTGATGGGTTGCTGTAGGCAGACAACCAACATAAAATTTGTAATATCTTAGAAACTGCAACTAAGGCAGAATGGAGTTCTTTTGGTTTTTTTTTTTGTACTGAATCTTCTTTTGCCCTTCATGCATTCTAGGAAACTTAATATACCAAATGGAAATTGTTAACACTAGTGTACAAGCTTATGTACTATTTGATGCTAACTGCTGAAAACCAGAAAGAGAGTAGTTGGGCAATAAACCATAAAAGCATAAAGCTACGAGTAACATGCAGTCTTTATGGTCGTATGTTAAGCATTTTTGTAGCCGAGTCTTCAACAGCCAGCCCCATTGCCATGGGTTTCATCATTGGTAACTAAGCGTTAAGATTTTTTATGATCAAATATGGACTTCCTATTTTCAATTTTCAATATCATGGCATGTTACTTCCATAAGGGAGTTCCTGGGATGATCAACTACTAACAATTTATGCTGTGATGAATATAAAGGTTGAATGTCTTCACCAAAAGCTTTTTAGGACTTGGGTTTACTCTCCGCTATTTACTAAGACAATCATTGGTCGCCTTCTACTAAATTGTTTTGTGCTTTTGTTCTTGAAGGCAATAAGAAAGCGCCTTAGAGCTATCAATGAATCTCGGGTGCAGAAAAGAAAGGTACTGTGTTTATTCCTCAGCTTTTTTACCTGATTAGTTTTGTTAGTATTTTTTCATTTTGAGGGTATGATAATGAAGCTAATAAGAATTATGCTCTAACATTCCGTCAATGATGCTAATAGGTTGGTCAGGTTTATGGGTTGCCCCTCACTGGATCATTGTTGGTAAAATCAGGAGTTTTCCCTGAGCAAAGACATACAAGTGAGGACTTCCGAAAAAAATGGATTGAGGTTTGATATCATGTTCTCATCATCTTAATGTGGCTTTTATAATGTTAGTGGGATGCATTCCTTGCGGTACTTTCAATAAAGTTTTTGTGGTAGTTTCCTTCCTATAGGGCTTTAAATGAATCAAGCTTGAGCTGTGGTTGGTTTTATTTATGTTCAAGCTTGCTTCAGATTTCTTTGTTCAAGCTTGTTAATATATGAATGGAGCTTTTGACTGCTCTATTTGAGTTTAGTTCATTTTCAAAAGAACAAGCTTGCTCATGAACTAGCAATTAGCAATTTAGCTCCTTATCGAGCCTACTATTTTGTAATTTAGTTCATATCAATTCTATTATTGAGCTATCTAAATGTGCTCTTATCAAGCTCAATATTGAATCTCATTTATAAAAAATTCACCAATTATTAAATTTAATTATTAACGAAAGGAACAAAAATAATAAAAAATAATAAAATAGTATGATTTTTGGAAGTACCACACAATTAATAATACAACTATAAACTATATTATAATGCTAAAATGCTATTAAGTATTAATTGAGTCTATTAACAAGCCTCTGATGGTGATCATTATCGTGCATTAAATGACTGTGTTCATTATCAAAATATGCATTACTCACGAACTCAAAGGAGTTGAATAGTAAAATGTTCAAGCTTGTTCATTAAACTTGACAAACGAATATGAACGAGCCTTTATCGAGCCGGCCTCGTTGAATGAAAAATTCATTGATAACCCTACCTTCGTGTCATTTTGGAGTTGGGTGTCGAAGTTAGGGTATCAATAAAATTTGTGTTAATTTTGTTCCTAACACCGCATGCGTCAGTATAGAAGGTTGGAGATAAAAGTTTAATAACAATAACTTTAAAATATTTATGATGATTATGACTATCAATATTTATACTTTTAATTACTATGATGGTGTGTTTAGGCCTCATTAAGTTAAGTATATTCATATTTTAGTTTTTTTTTAGTGATACCAATATTAGTTTGACTTTAGTGTACAATTTGCTTATTTGATTGATGATTTATTCTTCTTGATACCTTCTTTCTTCTTTTGAGCCCTCAGTAATGTGACTTATGAATTATATTATAGCGATCGTATAATTCGTTTAATTAGCACACGGGAAGTTACTAGTTCTGGATTATAATAAGGTTTTTTTAGAATTTCCCTATCCTTCCCCCTCCACATTAATTGATTTCTCTGTTCGCTTAATAAAGCATGCCTCAAGTTCATCGAACATGTTAATTTATTGTTTTCATCTGAGTTTGTTCTAATTAGGTGGGCCCGGTCAAGCAAGCATCTTATATGTCTTGTTTCCCTACAAAGTTTCACTAAAAATCAACCTTGGTCTATTTAGCGTTTAAACAAAAAATCAAGTTCAAAAAGCATTATCACCTAGAAGGATGTTACAAGTTTCAGTTGGAAGGGACGTGCTCCTATCCCAACTAACATCCTCAAAAGAAGCATGAGATGTTATATAATCTGCTGTTTTGTTAGTAGATTTGTATATATGTGTAAAATTATAATCTTTGAAAGTATGCAAAAACATGTGCAAAATGGTTGTAAGTATCATGCAAATCACATCCTCTCATTGCTCAGAACATGACTGCAATAGTTGCCTTCAATCTAGAGGCCATGAGCTTTATCTGTCCGATGGCTTTCTAGGTTCATTGCCTCCCATGCTTCAGCTCTCTCCGCCACCTTCTTCTCCAGGCTGTGTAGCTTTAAGCCCTTTGCTGCTTGGAAGTTGCCTTTAATGTTCCTAACTGCTCCATTGTTATTTACTGCTTCATCAAAGTTCACTTTGATCTAGTTTGGGGGTGAGGGATTCCAATGGAAAGAGGAGAGCTTACATGAGTTAAGGTGGCTCATGGAATCCCAATTTCCCAAGTTGGAAGGAAGTGAAACTTCCTGGGCAAAGAACACTTGAGTAGCTATATTCACTTTAGATGAGTGGGGCTTGTGATGAACCTTGTTGTTTTTGGCTCTCCAAATTTGGTATAATGCAGCCAACAAGTTCTTGATTCGTTGCTAGTTTGGATTTTGTGATGCACAAACTTTCATTTGCAAACTATTAACAAATACACTCTTTTTTTTTTCCAATTTATTGTGGATAATTATATTTCTCAAAGAACCTTTGGAAGTTTGTTTTGGCTAATTGACAATGTTTTCTAGTGCAGGCTTTATCATTGCATCATAAACGTCTGAGGTCCTTAGCTGATCAAGTTCCCCAGGGTTATAGAAGAAAATCATTGTTTGAAGTACTAATTCGTCATAATGTGCCATTTCTAAGAGCTACCTGGTTTATTAAAGTTACTTACCTCAACCAGGTAGCAGTGCTTTCAGATAATTTTGTGTGCCGTGGTAATTTTTTGTTATTTTCTATCTGCATTAAAGTTTTTATTTCTTTCTTTTTTAAATTTCAGACTCGACCAAGTTCCTCTGGTGTCCCATCTGGTGCCCAAGATAAAGTTCAAATCAGTCGCTCAGAATTGTGGACTAGGGATATCATTGAATATCTGCAACAACTCTTGGATGATTATTCCTTAAAAGATGGATTTGGTGCTCCCATTTCCAACCGGGATCAATCATCATCAACTGTATTGCCTTCTTCAGCACAGAAGACTGAACTTAGTACATCAACTTCTGATACCGAGGAGCCTTCTTTGCAGTGTAAGTGGTGGTATATGGTCCATCTGTTGCATTGGAACAATTCAGAAGGTCTTCTCCTTCCATCTATTGTTGTTGACTGGGTTCTTAGTCAACTTCAGGTAATACTGATTGATGCTTTATTTTTCTAGAAAATTCTTTTTACATGAAATTTTACTGATTCTAATTCTGCTTCATTCTATGCATGCAGGAAAAGGATTCAGCTGAGACTTTGGAGATGTTGTTGCCTGTTGTATATGATGTCATTGAGATTATCGCACTGTCACAAACCTATACACGTCTACTAGTAGATATAGCTGTTCGATCCATAAATGACTTTTCGATCGGTGGTTTAAGTACAACTGAAACCTCTAAAAGGTCATCCCTTCTGTCTGCTTGCGTTGAGACGCTTCGTTACTTGATACTTGCTACCCCTGATACTTTTGTTGCATTGGAGTGCTTTCCTCTGCCATCATGTGTACATCCTAATATCTATTCTGGTCATATTACTTTAAAGGTACCTGAAGACGTAGGTTCTCTTCAAACTGGTAAACAAGATGCCCTTTTTCGGTACCTCTCATTTGGATATGCTGTGTACTCAATCCAAAGACGTGCTGCTAATCTTGCTAAGAGTGCAACAGGGGGTTTTCAAGGTCATGGTGCAGCTAAAGTTGTACACCTCTTGGATAAAGCTTTTGTTGCTGGTGATGTGAGGTTAGCGTATAGTGCTGTCTTTGAAGATTTCTCTAATTTTACTATGGAAGAAAGATGGATGGCTGAAGTTAGTCCATCCTTACAGTCTTGTTTGAAATGGATTGGAACTGTTGACCTGCCCTTTATTTGTTCTGTATTTTTTCTCTGTGAATGGGCAACTTGTGATTATCGAAATTATCGAACAAATCTTTCTGGTAGTCTCAAATTTACCGGCTTGAAAGATTTTTCCAAAGTATATGTTGCGGTTCTCTTGTTAAAGCTAAAGATGGAACAGATGCATATCTCATCATTACAGACTGAAAAAATTAATTCATTGGCTTCAAGTGGAAAAGCCCTCTCTCTTCATGACAATATTCCAAGTATGGAAGCACAAGAAAAATTTTCTATTAGAATGAATTTGAAAAGCGCCTATCATAGAAGAAATAGAGTGGATGCTTTTCAAAGTCCTGGGCCATTGCATGACATAATTGTCTGTTGGATGGATCAACATGAACCTGGGAAGGGTGGGAGTTTTAAGCATCTTCAACTTTTCATCATGGAACTTGTTCAGAATGGCATCTTTTATCCCCCAGCTTACGTGAGGCAACTGATTGTTTCTGGAATTATGGACCGAAATGAATCCTTGTTTGATTTGGAAAAAAGGGGGAGACATCGTAGAATACTGAAGCAGCTTCCTGGTACCTGTTTGTTTGATGTTTTAGATGAGGCAAGGATATTAGAGTCTTCATTATTGCATGAAATTGTTCAGATATACTCAAATGAGCGTATGCTTGTTCTTAATGGGTCTTCAAAATGCCGTTCAAGCCACTTGGGCCAGAACAATGATAGCTATTCACCTGTTTTACTCCAAAAGAAAAATGGTATTTTGCTTGCTTCTAAAGAAATTTCCTCATCCATGTTACTGGAGAGCAGCAGAAAGAAATCCAATTTATCCTTGAATGTAACAACATCAACCGGTGCTAAAGTGAAAGATAAAGCTGCAGAGCTGAAGGTGTTAATTTCTGCTTTATTGCGTTTTCCATATTCTTGTTCTTCACAGATTGAGTCCCAAGTTGATGAGTCTCCTGGAAGTCTAAAGAGACTTTCAGTATCATCTGGTATCAGATTTGACACATCTGAAGGGGTGCTTGGTTCTGATGATTGTAGGGAAGTTAAAAGGCAAAGACTAGGTGATGAAAAAAGTTCTTCCCTTCAGGTTTTTTCTTCAATCCATTCAGATGATGAAGAAACTTGGTGGGTCAAGAAGGGTCCTAAATACCTAGAATCCATGAAGGTTGAATCAATTAGTAAGCTGACTAAACCTGTATCAAGAGGCAGGCAAAAAACAGTTCGGAAAATGCAGTCTCTTTCCCAGTTAGCAGCAACTAGGATAGAGAGCAACCATGGTGCATCCACTAGTCATTTATGTGATAACAAAGTGAGCTGTCCGCACCATACAGCTGGTGTTGAAGGCAAAATTCCTAAGGATGTTGACAGGTTGAATGCAATTCATCTTAGTGACATTGGGAGGTCAATAAAACAGCTTAGGTTGCTGGAGAAAAGGTCAGTTTCTATATGGCTCTCAGCATCAGTCAGACAACTTGTTGATGGAAGTGAAAAGACAGTTTCTAAGCCTAGAAATGGTAATGGTTCCTTTGGCACACCTCTTGATGATATAAACATGCCACGATGGAAACTAGGTGAAGAGGAGTTGTCTTTAATCTTGTATATTTTAGATAGTTCTTCTGATTTGTTGTTGGCAGTGAGGTTACTGTTATGGCTTTTGCCTAAGGTGCTTAATGGGTCAAGCAATAATGGTCTTGTTGGGAGAAATATTATGATGCTAAACAAAAGTAGGGAAAATAATGTCTGTCAAGTTGGGGAGACTTTCCTGTTGTCAGCCCTTCAGAGGTACTCTGATCCTTAATGAGTTTTTTTTTTCACATGTCCTCAACTGAACTGTTATAAGCTTTCCATCTTTTTGTTTGGGACAGTTGATTTATTTATTTAAACATATTGTTTGGTCTGGCTTTCTAACATTTATCATTGCAAGGTGCCTTTATCTTGTTTGATACGTAGCACTTGCATAGTTTGGTGTATTAATTCAGGCGTACGCTTCTAGAACTTAACACAGGAGTTGGTTGGGGGTGGGAGCAGGGTGTCGGGATAAGGGTTGGGAGAGAGGCTGGTCCCACTTACCAAACATGAAAGGAATGACCTTTGGTAGTAGGACACAGGAATGCTCATCAAACCTAGTGTGCAGTATGGGTTGTTTGTTTTCTAGGTTTTCTTTAACTTGCTTTAAATTGGTTTAAATTTAACCTCATGGGTCACGTTATACATAAATTTCAACATTATAGCCAACAATATTTCAATTCTACACAAACATAAGATTAAAACAAACTTTTTTTTGCACTTTCTACACAAATTTCAAAGCAAACAACTAAATTTATTTTAGATCCTACACACATCTTAAACAAAACTAATTTTGTTTCAAATCGTTCACAAATCTCTGAACAAGATGATCACATCAAAGTTATCTTTTACCCTAATTAAAAATAACCTCATAAAGAAACAAACACACCTATATTCTTGTGCTAAACAAAGAGAAAGTTTACTTATTTCGTGGCATTATTGGATATTTGAATTGTGATGATTAATCATTTTAATCTCATGTTTGGAAATTGCTCAATAAATGCAATTCGATTAGCTATGGCATGTGAATCAGTACTCTGAGGGGATGGTTTCACAATCAGTTCTACTATTTGAGGTTTCTTGATTAGTAAAGTTTGATCATGTATGTAAAGGATTCATGGTTGAGATTGTGGCTCTTCTGTATATTCATATTTTTCTTGCTTCTCACAACCTGCATGAATTGGGACAGGTATGAGAATGTGATTGTGGCGTCGGATCTTCTGCCTGAACTATTAACTGCTGCAACAAACAGAAACTTTGCAATGCTTACACCCAATGGAAGGTCGTCCAGTGCCACTTCTTTTGTATATGCTCGAAATTTGCTGAAGAAGTACAAAGATGTGGGTAGTGTTATTAAATGGGAGAAAAATCTTAGAGCTACTTGTGATCAAAGGCTACTTTCAGAACTTGATACTAACCGGCCACTTGATGTGGATATTGGATTTTCCTCTGGAGCTCCTGGAGGAACAACTGATTTTGATGAATATATTCGCCAAAAGATCAGTGGAAGGGTTTCTCGAACTGGTCTGGGTATGAAAGAAATAGTGCAAAGGCATGTTGAGGAAGCTATGCACTACTTCTATGGAAAAGAGAAAAAGCCTTTTGCTGCTGCTAATCCCAAGAATTTTACTGAGAAGTGGGCTGATGCTTATCAAGTAGCACATGAAATTGTTACTGGACTAGCTGATTGCATTCGGCAAAATGGTGGTGCAGCTCTAGAAGGAGATCCCTCCATTTTGGCTTCTGCCATTTCAGCAATTGTTGGTAACATTGGTTCAGCTGTTTTAAAAGTGCCTGATTTTACGGGTGGCAACAACCAATTTCTTTCAACTACTTTTACATCATTGAATTGTGTTCGCTATATTGTACACATTCACATATTTTCTCTTTGTTTGCTCAAAGAAGTTCTCGGCGAACGGCTTGGTCGCATACTTGAGATAGCCGTTGCTGTTGAAGCTTCTGCTGTTCTTTCAGGGTATTTTTCTTCTATTTCTCAACGAAACCAATTTCAAGTGTCTCCTGAAAACCATGATGTAAATCTAAACTGTTCCAGTGAAACAGTCAATAATTCTAATTTTTTTGGTATTAGAACTGCGAAGGCCACAGCTGCTGTGTCAGCGCTTGTTCTAGGGGCTATTGTCCACGGGGTTGCTAGCTTGGAAAGGATGGTCACACTTTTTAAATTGAAGGAGGGATTAGATGTTCGCCAATTCATTAGAAGTGCTAGATCCAGTTCAAATGGGATAACTCGTTCTGTTGGGAACTTCAAACTGGAGCATAGTATTGAAGTTTGCGTACATTGGTTTCGTCTGCTTGTAGGAAACTGTGTGACTGTCTGTGATGGATTTGTTTCTGAGTTTCTAGGCAAATCATGCATTACTGCTCTTTCAAGAATGCAGAGAATGCTTCCTCTGAATTTGGTTTTGCCTCCTGCATATTCAATATTTGCTATGGTTATCTGGAGACCTTATATCCTCAATAGCAACATTGCAAACCGTGAAGATATCCAGCCCAGTAATTGCATGTTATCGGCTGTTAATGAAGTCATTAGGCACCAGCCATTCCGAGAGTTATGCTTCAGGGATACTCATGCTTTCTATAATCTTCTGGCTACTGATGTTGGTGATTCTGAGTTTGCGGCTATGCTTGAGCTTCATAATCCAGATAAGCAGTTAAAAACAAGGGCATTCGTTCCTCTTAGGGCTAGACTTTTTTTAAATTCTCTTATTGACTGTAAAATGCCTTCAAGTATGTTGCTCCAAGAGAATGGATCTATGATGTTCGAGCCTGCTGAACCAATAAATTTTTCTGAAATGGAAAAAAATCTCCTGAATCAGCTTGTACGCGTTTTAGAAACCTTGCAACCTGCAAAATTTCATTGGCAGTGGGTTGAGTTGAGACTTCTTTTGAATGAACAAGCTTTCCTTGAGAAAATTGAGAGTAAGGACATGTCCCTTGTAGAGGCCATCAGGTCACTTTTGCCAAATGCAGATAATTTCGCAGTTTCTGAAAGTGACAAATTTTTGTCTGAAATAATCTTAACAAGAATTCTTGTAAGACCTGATGCAGCACCCCTTTATGCTGAAATCGTCCATCTTCTTGGAAGATCATTAGAAGAGTCATTAGTAATGGACATTAAATGGATTTTAGCTGGCAGTGATGTTTTGTCAGGGCGTAAGTCCATCAGGCAACAGCTTCTTTCAGTTGCTCAGCGAAAGTCTTTGTCAATTAAACCCCTGTTCTGGAAACCATGGGGTTGGCCGAATTCCACTGTAGATGTAACATCCAGCAGAGTTGATAAGAATAAATTGGAGTCAGTTTTTATTGAAGATGGTGAACTTGTTGATGACAGTCCGGATGCCAAAAGATCTGGCAGGATAAACTTACTTGCAGTGGATCCTGATGGCATCAGTTCCAATCAACAGTATCTGACAGAGAAAGCAATTGTTGAATTAATACTTCCATGTCTAGATAGATGTTCTGCAGATTTGCGCAATTCATTTGCTTGTGAATTGATTAAACAGATGAGTATGGTTGAGCAGCAAATAAATTTGTTCACACGTGGGGTTAATAAGCAGGCCAGTGTGGGACATTCTGGGGTTGACCTTTCTTCAAACAAAGGTAGCAGTCGCAAAAGTATGCGAGGTGGAAGCCCTGGAATGGGCCGGCGAACAGCACCGGTAGCTGATGCCTCTCCACCATCTGCTGTGGCATTAAAATCATCCATATGGTTGCGGCTGCAGTTTCTTGTGAGATTGCTACCTATTGTTTTTTCTGATAGGTAAAGCAATGCATTCTTAGTTTATAAGTCTATTATTTTTTTTGTTAAGCATTCACGAGGGATGATCCATGATCGTCAGCTGATTCTTTTGGATTTGATTTTTTTTCCTGTTCACTTGTTGGATGCTAGGCATATTCCTTATTGATATCAGTGCTACTATTTTTTCCATTTTATGTGTAAATAAAGTTTATGGATTATGACAATGACTAGGAACTTTTGATTACAATTGGCATGTACCTAAATACGCCTGTATATACCTTGTTTGCCTTACTCTTTGTTATGCACCATTTCTTGACAATTGGCCCCTTGAAATTTGTTAAGTTCTATGAAAGTTATGTAATTTTGACATTAACTGCAAGAAGTTTCTGAAGGATTTCGAAAATCTTCAACTTCACCTTGTGCATCTTTAATAGCAATTGTTGTCAGAATTGTGCTTCAAGTGGGATGAGGTTTTTTGTCCACTATGTCGTCTGTGCTACAGTGTATCATGTATCTAATGTGGTGCACAATGCTGTACGGTCATAGATGAAATTAGTCTAGATGCAAAAACTTTCACTATTGTTAACTATGTATTGAGAAGTAGTTGAGCACAGATAAAAATGTAGATAGATACCTTATCTAGGTTGTTTCCCTTGCAGAAACATTGTAGTTTGCAACCAACATAGATGACGTCTAAAAGTACTACACCCAAGCATATACTTAATTGAGGGTTTTAATTTGATGCTTTATGATATTATCTAGTAAGAGTCATATGTTGAATCTATCAGTGCAATGGAGAATCAATGAGGAGATTGCTATAGATTCACATAACATACCAAAGTGGCGATTAAGATGATGGTGCACAATGACGTATGGATTTAGATGATTTTAGTACACTTGCAAACATATATGAGTTTGAAGATATGGTCAAAATTAACTTATATCAATGGAAACTATTATGAATAATAGAAAGAGAGTAGATCAAAATCTAGGCATATATAGTTGTTTCCATTGCAGGAAGTTGTGATTTGAAATGAAAGTAGATGAAAAATGAACATTTTTTTTAAAAGGAGATAATGCCTTTTGTTATTATCAAGCAGTCACTTTTTTGAACTAACATTGACATTGAAGGACATTGACGATTGGAAATGTAAATCTTAGAAGTTTAATTTTACAGGAACGTTCGGGATGTTTGGGTAATCTGGTTTAATACAGTGCTAACCCCTAGAACTCCTTCTAAACCATGGAAATGATCCTACTTCTTTGTCAAATACTGCATAAAAATGTCATTTGATGAAACGAATGAAACTAAAACCCTCATACTAACTTTACGTGCTTTTGTGAACATGAAGTTTAGTAAAAATATAAATTTTATTAGTTTCACGTATGCATAGGTTAAGAATCTAAAAGTTGTAGCATATGAACTCTAAAAATTTACATTTCTTATCGGAAATTAATTCACAAGGTATCCTAAACCTTAGGGGCTTGTTTATTTAGCTTGTTTAAAATTAACTTGGTTAATTTTAACCAAATATGTCATATTACCCATAAATTTAATATTAAAAATTAACTATATTTCACATCATACACATTATTCAAAATAAAAATTTAATTGTCTTTCACATCCTACATACATACCAAAATAATAACTAATTTATATTACATCTGTCACACATCCCAATATAATAGTTAACTTCATTTCACATCATTCACAATTTTCAATAAAAAAATATCTTCGTTTAAGTCTAACTTTAACCTTGGTAAAAAATATCTTCAAATATATCTTATATTGAATCAACATGTATATATCATTGTCTTGTGTATTGTCCCTTGTCATTAAAGCGTGGAGTTCTTATTCAACAGTCTTTTCTTTAGTTTGAACTTCTCGTGCTAGAATAGATACATTTCTGTTTATAAAATATTTAAGTTTATTTTTAGGTTTGTTTTAATATGGGTTTGTTTTAATATGGGTACTATGCCGCTGCAATTTTTTTCTCCAGTGTTTGTACTCCATTTTATCTCTTAATTATTTACTATTGTAATTTTTTTACATGCCAAACGTGTTCACTTTTTACTCTTATAGGAACATGAGGCAAACGCTTGCAACTATTGTTCTTCATTTGCTGGGAACCCGGTTTGTCTATGAGGATGCAGACCTTTCCCTTTCTATACAGCAACTATCCCCGCCAATGAGGGAGATGGAACAGATTGAGGCCTCTGCTGCTGCATTGGTGGATTATTCAGGCGATAGCCTTTTTGACACCTTCTTGTGTGTACTTCATGGTCTACTTAGCAGTTGCAAACCAAGTTGGTTGAAGCTTAAGTCTTCATCAAAGTTGACTACCAAGTCTCCTCGAGACTTTTCTGCAGCTGATCCAGAGGCTGCAGAAAATTTGCAGGTTTGTTTCAGCTGCATGGTCTTTTTACTATCAAAGGCAAGCATGTGACCTTTTGGAACAAATTCTTCTTTTTAGATATATTAATTACCAAAATTTGTCAACTTCTTCTCACCTCTTCAGGCTTCCAATATATTAGCAAATTTAGTCTGTCATCCAACTTACAGTACCGTAGCCTAAAAGGACAGAAGCTATGTTCTTATAAAAAAATGTAGGACCACAATACTGTCTCTAGGAAATACAAAGACCAAATTATTTCTGACTAAAAGAACACTATTTAGATGGAATCCAAAGAAACAATTTAACAGTGGCAACATGTAACGCATTCACATAGGGCCCCGATCCTGAAGGAACTGTTATATAAGAGTAGGGTATTAGAGGTATATGCTATTATGTTAACCTGTACTGGAAGCATTCACTTCCATGCTCAGATATAATAGCTTTTGGATAATGATTCCTTGAATACTTTTAAGAATAATACCTTGGATTTGTTCTGCTTTTTTGCTTTAAGTGAAGCTAACAATTTTAGAAAACAGGATGATTTGTACATGAAGTTTACATGCGTGTATATGTGTGTCTGTATTTACTCGCACCACAGTGTGCTATTACTCTGGAAAAGTGAGTTGTAGTAGTAGTTCAGGAGGGAGAATTTTGACATAGTTTACACTGAATATCTGCATTGTGCCCTACTTGTCTAAATTAATTAAATACTTCCTCAGAAGGAATGAGTTAGAGTTTTTGGATTTTAAGATTGATTTATGTCAGGGAGGAGAAGTCGTGGATGGTAAATAGAGGTAGGGAAGGATCAAAAATAATTCAAATATGGTCATTGAACATGATCTAAACTCGTGTTTACAAGAGCGCTGCTTAAAATAAAGCTGAGATCTGTAATTCATATAATAGCCGATCCCAACTTGTTTGGGGTCAAGTCTTGGTTTTTGATTACTGGTTATGCTATTACTGTTTTGTTAATTGATAGTAATAATTGGGTGTGATAGATCATCACTGGTTGAATTGTGTATGTAGCAGGTTGGGGTGATAGGTGAGGATATTACAGAGTAGAATCAAGTTTTCAGGAGTAAAAGGGAGTATTGCCCTTTATCAAAAAAAAAAGGGGGGGGGGGGGGAAGTATTGCCTATGGAATGGGCTATAAATAATCCACGTGTCATTTGATCTTTGTTCCTGGGGAGGCTTATAAAGTCATCAATTTCCAAAATATATGAAGTCATTGTTTTCAAAGGCATGTTAAATGTAATTTTTGGTGTAAAACTTTTCTTTATTGAGACTTTTGAATGCATGAAGTGTTACTATTCTATCTTATTATATATCATTGTTGTAATGCAACCCGCATTTACTCATGCAGGCTGATTTGGACAGCATGGAGCTCCCCGCAACAATTCGTCGACGCATCCAAGCCGCGATGCCGATCCTCCCTCCGTCCGTTTCACTTCCTCCGCGCTCCCATACTCTGCCTACACCAACATCACTATCATCACCATTCCCACCCTCAGCATCAATCCCAAGCCCCCTTCAGAGAGTCACTCCACCCATACGCCCGCCTGTCAAAACCAAGGCTCCTCCCTCCACCCAAGATGTAGATGGTGAAATCGACCCGTGGACCCTTCTAGAAGATGGCACGGCTTGCGCTGCTTCTTCCGCCGCCGGCAGCAGTGCTGGCTCCGTCAGCGGGGACCACTCCAATCTAAAAGCTTGCTGTTGGCTCAGAGGAGCTGTGAGGGTTAGGAGAACTGACCTCACCTATATTGGATCTCTGGATGATGATAGCTGACTACACCTTTTTCTTTAATTATTTGGCCTAGGAGGTATAATGACCATGGATTTTTTGAACCTTTTAAAAATTGGTTATTTCCTCCATTTTCTGCCGAATGTTTGACCTTTGTATATATAGGGTATTAATTTACTCCTCAATTGAGGCAAGTTATTCTCTGTAATGTTTTGTAGCATTAGTTCAATTTCCCATCATGTTTTTGGTCATGTTTTGGGTGAAAGTGGTCTTAAGAAGGGCTTCAAATTTATATGCTGAAGGACTATTTATGCGATTGAATCTCATGTAAAATGTGAACTTATGTTTAATGGATATATTTCTGTCATTTTTTATCACTGTTTGTGGGAGCCCTTAAAGATTGTATTATTTTTACCCCCTTTTTTTTTTTTTTTTGGCTAATCAGTACTCTTCTTTACATTAGTCAACGCCACTGAATCCTATAAATGTAATGCCTCCGTTTTCTTGTTTGTTTATTTGTCTGATAAAATTTATGGTTATATCAATGTTGTAAACATCAAATTGGATTACGGTTCATGGATTTGTTTATTTGTTTCATAAAATTTGTGCATCTAATATATTATGTAATGAAAAAATTTCAGTTAATTTAAAGGTAAATTTTATAGAATAGTATTAAATGCAGATTTATAAAAAGTAGAAATATGCAAAGAAGATGAGTGTTTGCAAAAATAAGAATACTGAGATGGATAAGTGGTTATATGTATATGAAAAATAAATATATTCGTAAAAATATTAAAGTTACCTCTAAGTTTAGAGAGAGTCGACTTAGATGATTTGAACATATTAGTCATAGGGCGGTAGAAATTCTAGTAAATAAAATTGAATTTTTGAATCTTTCTCATATAAAATGAGGAAGAGGAAGACTAAAAAAATATAATTAGAAATTATAAAGAGTGATTTTATATATTTAGAGTTAAATAAAGATTTGTTATTTGATAGAGTGTAATAAGAACAAAGAATTCATGTAATCGATTCTATAAAAGTTTAGTTTGTTATTATTGTTGTATCAACGCTATAAAAATCAAATTAGATTAAGGATTGATTTACTGTTCAGCTCATAGTTGCATCGACTGAATTGATCATCAAATTAGTTGAATTGGTAAACTATTATTTTTTAAAATTTTGAAAAGTTAATATTCTTTAGTAGAAATAAAAACAATATTTAAAACAATGAATTCATTCATTATATTGATTTATTGTCTTATTATGGTTTAATTCAATTTAATGTGCAATATAATTGTAATATTGAATCAAATGGAATGATGTGTTGGTTTATGATTATATTGGTAGAACTGGTTAATAAGATTTTGATTCATATGAAGTATTATTTGATATTAAAATAAAATTGATGATTTATGTTAGAAGCTTTTTAGGCAAAATAAAATTAATTTTGAAAACTTTAACTTAAATCTTTATATTTAATAAATAAAAAGCTGTGTTTTGATGCTCTCAGAAATATTCTGGTTTTCCTTAAAAAACAGTGAACGCAACTAATGCACTCATTCATTTATTCATGAAAATAATTCAGACCGTCATCTTTGAGGTTGTAATAAAAAAATAAGCATTTTAGCTGGAATTTTTTGTTTTAACTTTTATTTGGGTAATAGATGTTAAATAATGTTGATTGTTATATTATGATATATGGAAAAATATAAAATAAAATGTATTTTATATTGTGTTTGTGCACAAAAAAATAAAATATTTTTTTTTATTCTTAGGATTTAGTGTATAATGGGAAGAAATTAGCCTAGTAAAGATGATAATTTTTTACCTTATTTTAGTGGAGGGAAACTTTAGTTGGCTATCAATTGGATTATCTGATCAGGTATTTCTTGTTTAGGTTGTCTTTCAAATTTGGATTGATAGCTTAAGATTGAGCGAGGGTTTGAGAGACATATGAGATTTTTTTTCTTCGAGAGTGTGAAATTCTTCTGGAGTGGTCATGGCTTTTCCTCGAGTTTGGGTTTTCAAAAAAATCTTCTTACATCTATTTTTTTTAAAAAAATATTTTATTCTTTTGCTTGAACGTGTGGACTATAAGTCGATTTCAACAATTGATATCAAAGCAATGGTTTTGCTTTTTCTTTTTTGATAAAAAAGGTGAGCAATAAAAGATGATCCAAATGTGAATATTGAGTAAAGAATTTATGTTTTCGAAGATAAGAAATTATATGAACTCTGATAGAGAACAAGATTGAATGATTGGGATAAGAAGAGTGAGAAATGTTAGACTGATGAGAAGAGTGAGAATTGCTAGATTGACGAGTAAAACTCGTTTGGTTTGAGTTTTTTTTTTAATCTAACGTAAGTTTAAACTTAAAAATAAACTTTATTTTACATCCAACACAAATACGAATATAAAAATTAAGTTTATTTCACATTTTACTAAGAGTGTTAATATGGATAGAAGGTCGAAAATTAATGAAAAGTTGAATCAATTTTAGCTCGAATTGAAATTGAGTCAATCTAAACGAGCTAACTAACGAATCAAAAGTCTGAATCAATGATGATTTCGAGCTAATTTTGAGCCGGGATAAGTTTGGCTCGATCAAGCTCAAGATCGACTCGATTTAAAAAACATATTATATATATAATACGTATATATAATATATGTATATAATATATATATTAAACCAAGCCGATTAAAAGCTTACAACTTTGAGACTGTGATCTAAAAGCTGGATTGGTTGAGCTTACAGCTTTAATATAGATAATATGAAATTAACTCGCTCAAACTCGGCTCATTAATAACCCTACATCATCAATTTGAATTGGTTTAGACTGCGATCTAAAAGCTTACAACTTTGGATGTCATGCGGATAAACCCCCTAAAACAGGTCATTTTAAGCGAATAATTTGGTATAATCTGCAATATAAACAGGTCATTTTAAGCGAATAATTTGGTATAATCTGCAATCTCAAAGAATTATGTGATATTTAAAAGAACATTTGGTTTGATATTATTTTAATATTATACGAGATTATTTAAATATCATGATTTTTAATATTATTTTTTGAGTAAATTTTTAATTATATCCCTCAAGAGATTTTAATTGTAAAATACATTTTAAAACATGAGATGACACACATCATCATGATCTCAATTATTATTTACACATTATTTTTAAAATTAGGCACTTTTGTTTTTATATTATTTTTTATGATCACGTATATTATTATTTTATAAGAGAAAAAATGGTCTAAACATAATATAATTATGAAATTATAAAAGATAAATTGTATATGGATCCTTAAGATCTTAGTCTTTTTACATAAAAGTTTATAAATTTTGAATCTTAGCGCTAACACCTATGAGTTCTTAGAGTTTTTTTTTGGTATATTAAATTGTGAAGAGACTTAATGGTAATAAGTTGCCAAACTTAGGGACCTAAATTTTATGATTCAAAATTTATAAACTAATTTACAAAAAATTTGAGACCAAAAATTTAAAGGAGAGTTTGATTCGATGTTATATTAATATTATTTGGATATCATGATATATAGATATTATTTTTTGAGCGATAATTCTATAATTTTTTAAAAGATTATTTAAAGTTATTATCAAACTAAACAATTACTTTTTTTAGACAATATGATATAGCATCAAGATAATATTCTTTAGAAATGATATTTGTTTATATTTAAAAATTGAACTAGGATCATTTATAGCCTTAAATTATTGCTTTTTCTTTAAAAAAAATCCACCGTATAAATGCAAATAACCTTAAAAAGCATCTATATCGATAAAACAACTAAGATACAATGCATTTTTGAATAGCTAAACTAATATAATAAAAAACAAATAAAGTGATTATTAGGTCACTTATAAGCTGACTTTCAATACAAAGATGTTGCACATATATCAAATGCAAGCACCTGGAAGCCAACCCTATGAAATTGACAAGCTATAATATACTTTTTAATTTTATGAATATCACAACAAAGAGTAGCTTCTCCGTAAAGTGAACCTCTAGGGATAGTAACAACAATAAATATCAATAGAGAAATATTTATAACGTTTAAGATAGAGGTCAGTTGTCTCAGATTAACCATAAATTAAAAACCAGCAAAACGTACAAACCCAGCCTCAGATGCTAAAAGAGTTAATTGAATCTCACGACAGCATCGTATATGAACCAATGTTTTATGTATTACATCATGCCTAAAGACGTAACCAGGATGAGATGCACAATGAATAACATGAGCTTTCTATATTTTTAGGAGTTCAATGTGACTGAAAGGATAATATTTTTTTTAATAAATATGAGTATTAATAAGTGATAATAGAAAATAATATAATACTTAGCCAATGAAAATAACTATTTATAACTTGATAATGATATGATTAATAAGAAATACTGAACATGATCAATGGTCAGACACTGGAGCACATAGTTCAAGTCCTCTTTTTAAATGCCCCTTTTTGTAATTTCCACAATTTTCACTCTACGGCTCAAAGCCTTTAAAACCCAGGCGTAGGGTTTCTTCGCGCCGATCTGCCGGCATTTTTCGCTAGATCGCCATCGCTGGCTCTTTCCGCCCTGACGCCGCCGGAAAATAGTCGGATCGTCGGTCGCTGGAAGCCGTTGCTGCATTGTCCGAGACCTTTTCCTTTCCATGGAATCGCAGATGAACGACAACTACGCATCTCTCCGCGAGCTTGTAAGGCACCACGTAGAGTCTTTCGATTACTTCCTCGATGAAGGGCTTGCGAAGGCTCTTATGGAGATCAGGCCATGCAAAATTGTGGACAAGACGACTGGATCGATACTGAAAAATATCCTTTTTTCTTCCTTTTTCTCTTTTCCAAGTAGTGTTGGATTTTCGCCATCTTTTTAGGCTGTTTTCTTTCGTTCCTTGACGCTTGGCACTTTTTGTGGAGAAGCACTATTTGTACCCTCCCACAAAAGAAGGCCGCAGAAATGAACCAATATATCCTGCGGAGGTTTTGTTTTCTTCCCTTCCGTTCTTTTATTACGCAGTTAAAACACTTCTTATCTTTCTGTTGGATTGGAGCAGTGCAGACAGACAATGACATCATACCGAGGAGAATTTAAAATTGAGGTTGGCTTACAGTATGATGGAGGAGTCGTCGTAAGAGAGAAAATTAGCTTCGGGCATCTGCCTATCATGCTGATGGTCCGGTTTTTCTTCTTCCTCTTGTTCTTTGTAATTTTTGTTAGAGTACACCAAATTATCGTCATGGTTCCTTGTTTTCTAATATTGCCTCTTATCTAATTTTAATCGGGGTATGAAGGATAATTCAATTTGTTTCCCCCTATTTTTGAACTTTCTTGTATTGAGAAATATTTGGAAAATAGTTTCTTTATTCCCCATGCTCTGATAGCTACAATAATCATCTTTGCAGTCCAAGCTTTGCCATCTAAAAGGAGTTGATCCTCAGAGACTAGTTCACCATAAGGAGGAGGCAAGTGAAGTGGGTGGGTAAGCAGCATAGATTTTTTTTTGTTGAGATGCGCTCTAAGAAGTTGATGCGTATTAATAGCGCTACTGCTTACAGATATCTGTCGATGAAATTGTTAATAAGGTTTATCTCTTGTCGGCTGCTGGACACAAATAGGTAGGAAATGTATCGGTTCCCTAATCCATTTAATTTATGTAGATTAGTCTTTGAGAGGTTATTTACAGGAATAAAGTTTATATATGGCCATTATGAAAGTCAAATTAATACTAGGGGCAGTGGTAGAGCCAAGATCTCAAATCAGGGAAGTTAGGTGAGGCCAGCGGTTGCGGGAAAGAGGAGGAAAGGGAGGCATGGGAGATCAGTGGAGGAGGAGCATCTTAAAGTAGAAGATTAAAAAAAGATCACTAGACAAGGCATTGGCTCGATGGAGAAGGCCGGACGGAGGCGACGAGAATCGGTGGGGGCTTGATGATGGAGGCAGCGTGGGCCGACTACTAGGATTTCACTTTGGAGAAGAGCCTCGACTCGAGTGGTCAGAGGAGTAGTGGGGTGCGATAGTGAATATAATATATAATTAATAATTAATTAAAGATATTATTATATTATAATATATAATAAATTTATAGAGAATTTAGGGGGGGCGTAATTGCACCCCTTAAAGCATAGGTGGATTCGCCCTTGGTGGCAAGGGAACAAAGGGTGGCTTTGGTTATAGTAAGGTAGATATGGGTATAATATGACTCCAATTAGAATTAATAAGTTGAATGCAAGCAATGCAAAATATTTTTTTTTGAATTTTCTAAAGCACTTCCATTAAGACTATTATAAGTTTTGTCTAAATCGATAAAAAATTAAGTGCAAATCTTTATTCTCGCTTAATAAATGAATTACTTTCATAGCAGATTTACTTGGTATAGAATCAAACTGGTTGTGATACTCTAGTATTATGGTGTAATTTGTGCTCGATCATTCTCTCTTAAAGTTTAAAATATGGCTCATTAATTTAATTTTTTTATAGTTGGCATATTCTTGTATGTCGCATTTGTTCTTGTAAATAGATAGTAATGTACTCTTTCTTCATTCATTTGACATCCCTTTAATTTTTAAAATCATATTAAATACCTTTGTGAGTTAAGAGCTTCTTTCATTTCCTATGCATTTCCCAACATTGATGCCATAGTAAACAACTTTGTGAGGTTTACGTGCATGTCATAGTAAATTTCCTAATTTATATACTAGACATGTAATTCTTCAAATTTATAATCAGAACATACTAAATGCATAAATGCTATATTTAAAACATTTTAGTTATGGTATGTGAGAATCTCTATCTCGGTCGCCAACAACAAGTGGTTGAGTGTTTCTCTTGTTGGTGAGATGTGCATCTAAATAATATGATAGTGATGCAGGATAGATGAATGAAAATGCATTCAAAGAGTTCAGCAGAGTCAAGTAGTAGATTTATCATAATCGGATATTAGAATATTCAAAATATAATTTTGTGATGACTAAAAATTAATCAAACCCACAAAGTTAATCTTTCCAAAATTTTAAATAAATAAGATCGAACGTAATTGAAAAATTGTCAATTTAGATTAGGGTTCAATTCAGTTTTTAATTGGGTTGAATCATCAGGTTAATGAATTTATTGAGAATTCGTACTTGGGCTGAGGATTTAAAGCACCTGAGTATAGTTTTCTTTGGCTAATTAGGATCTATTTGTATAGGTCAAGAAACACTTGTTTTGTTTTGCAATAGTTTAGAAAATAGGGCAGGTGCTCTTAAGTATTGTTTGCAATTAGACGAAACTAAAGCTAGGCGATTCGTCAATCCTCAACCTATTGTCAATCCAATGCATGGGCGTGGCTTGCACTTTGAAGGAGGTCGTGTGGATCGGACTAGGCATTGGGTGAAGCGAGCCGGATGGGCGGCAAGGGCTCGGGTGCAATTGGCATGTGATGCAACACGAGCGGTCAACTAGATTTTGAGCGTGCAACGAGGGCTTGAGTGGGTGATACGTAGTCGGTGGAGCTCGGTGCGGTTGGAGCCAAAAATTTGGACTCAGCTAGGTCTACTATGTGGAGTTTTGTCTCAGTTGTTTCAGCAGACAGGAGTGGAGTATGAATTTAGTTGGGGAGAATGGCAACTGTAGCTGTGGAAGGATCAAGAAGGTGAATGTTGAGCGAGGATTGCGAAGAAGAAGAAGAAGAAGAGCTCTATATAAACAATGAAAAAAACCTCTATATAAACTGATTCAATAAAAAAAATGCATATATCATAATTTTCTCACATAAACAAAGAAATACTAAGCATCATACCTAAATAACACAAACGAAATAGGAAGTAACTAGTACAACATAACTCTTACCAATAAATAAAAATTAATCCTAAAATAAATCAATCAAGTCAGCAATCTTTCAGTAGTCAGTTTTCCAAATCTATCTCTCAATCATTAGTCTAATCGATATCAAAACAACATAGTCATATTTCGGTCGTCGACAGTAAACTCTATTAAGAATAAATTGATAATTGATCGTAATGTCCCCACTAGATGTCACTAGGTTCTACTTTGAAAAAAATTCAATAGCATATTTGCTCTTGTAAAACCCAATTCAATAGTTAATTCAACAATGTGATTTGCCTAAATTAAACTCAAATTATCATAATTCACCCATAGTTTTTGCTTGAGTCAACTACCACTGAAGTGGTAGCATAACATAATTTTTATTTGTTATGCTGGCTGTTAAATTAACATGGATTGGGTGCTACAATTTAATTAGGATTTTTACTTTGTCTTGTCTGTAAAAAAGCTAACTAAAATGCCCCCTCTTCCCCTTCCCACCTTCTTTACTCCTCTATCCTCTTCCCTTTTCTCTTCCACTCTTCACTGTTTTGCTTCCCCTATGTCTATGTCTTTGTTTCTTCCCTTCTTTCCCTTTTTGGATACTTCCTCCTGATCTCTCCTTCACTCTTCCGCTTTTCCTCATTTTTGCAATACGATTGCAAAGTTTTGAATGCGGAGAATAAAATCGCAGAGATTAATGATAGGAAAATTTCTTTAAGTTCTATACAAAAGGTTTACTGAAATTTAGAGATTCATGTTAATTTATTTTAAGGTATTTTCTCTGTAGGTTACATTAATAGTTCATTTTCACTTACTTTGGTAATTGACCTGATAATTCTTTGTTTAATCATCTTGTTTATTTCTTTTATCTGCATGCTAGATACTTTATATGTAATGGACTGGAGCGGCTTGGTCGTGTTTTGATGATTCAAAAGCGTAATCACGTGAGTTGCAATTCATCCTATATCTACTTGTTTCACTTGGATCGTTTGCTTGTGAAAAAAGCACTACTCTCTAGTATTAGATTCAGGTGCTTGCATGTTTGCACAAATACCATCCTGGATTACAGATTTCTGGCATCATTCTAAAAGTCATAAGCATGTTTGATATTTCAGCCAGTAAGCTTGGTTCGTAGGAACTTTCGGGGGCGTGGAGATGGTTTTAGCGATAAAGCTGTTCGAATAAGGTGTTCCCCTTGTTAAGCAATTGGTTAATCACTTTTTACTTTTTTGCAGAATTTTTATCCTTGTGTTATTGCCTGTATTTGACAACTTCTGTTAATGTTTTAGTATCCTTGTGGCTTCATTTACCTTTTTAAATTTGTGCCCTTTTCGATTGATGTGGCTTTTTGCTTTTCTGTTTACTACTGCACTTTTGTATAGATCATTCAAGTGATGAACACAGTTTTCTAGAGCATGTAGTTAAAAAAATAGTTGACGTGTCAAGTAAAATTTGTCTGTATATCTTTTGGTTGATTTTGCAAGTTATTTGAAGTTGGAAGCTTGAACTTAATTTGGGGTTTTATTTCATATTGATTTAATATATGTATGAAAAGGAGCAGAGCTTGTGCCAATAGGAAAAAAGCTCTTTCTGTTAAGGTTTGTGCTTGCAATATCGTCATTTGACTTTTTTGATTTGCTCAGTCATTCATTAAACACTTACTTGGAGTTGAAGTTAGTGGATGAAGAATATTATTGTTCATCAGTTGAAAGCACAACAAGAATTCCAAGTTTCTTTAAGAGTTGATTCTCAGCATAAATACTGATCTTGAAACTGTAGGATTGTTCTATGATCCTTTGTCAAAAGGAGGTCAGGGGGGAGGTAAATGTAGGTAATGATTACCACGGTTAATAGTGTGTTGTTGGGGTGATGACATTTACATGGAATTTCAAAATTTTATTTTTATATCACTAGCTAGTACAGAGTGCCGTCTGCACAAGCCCATTTAAGCGCATCCTTTAATGATGATAATATTCTGGAATCTGTGTTAAACAGAAGAACCGTATAGAAAGATGGGAAAAAAACTCTGGAAACAATCAAAACAAAAGAATCAGATATGAGCATAACATAGGATAATTCACATTCAGGAAATTGTATTGTATTCTATCTCATCACTTTTAACATTTTTCACAGTAAAAATAACAGCTTAATTAACATGTCAGTGTTCTCTAAAATTTTGAATTTTTGAACCAGTCTTCTATTACGCAAATACATTGCTAGGCTTTCTGTGATTTAGTCACTTGCTGTTCATAAAATCAATTAAAACTCCAAAACTTCATCTGCCAATTCAAATGATAAGGGCAAACTTCTCTATTAGAACCCGCCTACAGCTCTAGACTTGAAGATGACTTTTTTCCAAACTGAAGTGTTCTGCCTTGTTGCATAATGCAATAGTGATATTTTCTCGTGATTTGGAAGTTCATTATTTTTCTTGCAAAATCATTTTAGTTGCAAGATCATTTTAATTGAAACTTAAAAAAATGTGAGTTTATTATTTGGCTTCTTGTTTATTGAAATGTATGCTATCTCCCTTTATATTCTAGGTGTGTTAGAGAAGATCAGTCTTCTGTCAATTTCTCTTTGTATTACCTTCAGAATGGAAGTGCAAGAGCTGGTTTCCGGTAATTTTACTTATACTGAAATGTGTCAATCGTGTTCAGTCATTGGGTTTTCATTTTTTGTCTAAAATGAGTCAAATTATGCTGATATCATAATATCATTGTTATTGTTTGTAGGATCCTCGGGAAGGAATACTTGCTTCCAGTTGGGCTAGTTTTGAAGGTTCCTACCTGAATTTATACCGTCATAATAGCTTTTTCACTAGCAAATAAATTTTAAACGTCATTCTCTTTCTCAATACTTGAAGATCGATTTCCTTAAATGTCTAAGCTCTTTCTTGCTAAGCTTGAGATCTAGGATTGCAAGGCTGTCGTCGATGAGTGAGGGGAAGAGGAGATGGAGAGGGAGAGAAAGAATTGTAAAATGATAAATTTATATTTTTATTTATTTTTATAGAAGCAACCGGAATGTGTTATATTAAAAGCTCATGGATTTTGATGAAGGATTTTTGAATCATGGATTAGCGTGATATAGCCTCTATCCTTAGGGACCTGGATGATACTTACCTATAATTTAATTCCAATTACTTTTAGGGTTGGCATTATGTGCACACACATATATATATTCATGTATAAATATAAATAAATACACAGGCTCTGTTTGGTAACACACTCAAACTCACGGCTAATTTTAGCTATTGCCAAAATCTTAAATTTATTTTAAAAAAATTTAAAAATTATTTTGCATTGCATCCTACACAAATTACAACATTAAACAATTACTTTATTTTACATACAATATAACTCTCAATAAATCAATCAATTTTATTTTACATCCAACATAATTTTTAATATAATTTACTTGCTTTATTTTATATCATACATACTTTTTGAAAATAGCCAAAAAAATTCAATCAAATCATCTTTTTTAATCTCTTACCAAATAGAGCTATATAGTTTGTTTGATCTCTATCCAAGTTTGGCCTAACTTGTTGGTTATTGCTTCAAGATCATTTCAATCGAAAGTCGATCTAACTTTATTCTTTTTGATCTTTTAGTCAAAACTATAGGCATTTTTGTGTTTATTCATTCAGTCATTTTATCTTGGTTATCTATCTTAATCTAAGGCCTTGTTTGGCTTGAGCCCAAAAATGGGCAAAAAAATATAATAATAATATTTTTAATTTATTATAAATTTTAATAACTTTATTTCACATCCAACACAAATTTCAACCTTAAAAATCAACTTTATTTCACATCCAACACAAATTCCAACCTTAAAATCAACTTTATTTCACATCCTACACACCTCCCAATATTAAAATAAATTTCTTTCCCATCAACTCTATAAAATAAATTATTTTCTCTTTCCTTACCCAAATTCATCCTCCAACCAAACAAGGCCTAATAGCTATAAATAATAACAATCAACCCTTTATCCCATTAAGTGAGGAATCTAACAACTATAAATAAAAAAATGATCTACATGTTTGGATTAGAGTTCCAGGAAGAAATTTGATGTTGGATGAAATGTGAATGATATTTCTAATTTATAATTAGAAAAATTAAAAAAGCAAACTATTTTAATTAAATACAAGAATATTTTTAAAATAAATTATATGATAAATAAGATTTATAGATCCCATAAATTTAATTTTTTTTTAAATCAAAATTAAATTTTATCAATTAGATTAGGGCGGTCGTTTTGATTTCAAAAGATCAGATCTGAGGTTTAGAAATTAGGACAAATATCTCTACTTAAATTCAACAATAATTTTTTCTTAAATAAATGTACGGTCACACGATTATAGCTAAATTGAATAATCTAAGTTGCTCAATACAATTTCCATTAAATTAAAAATCATTGATAATAAGTTTAGAGAGATTTGAACTTGAAAATACCTGTCGAATGCAAGATCAGGGTTGGTCAATTGACGGAGAGGGCACAGGCCAAAGTCGACCAATCGATGGAAAAGGCAAGTATTCGGGCGGGGCGCAGCGATCACACGGTCTGCATGTAGTGACTCTAACTGCGCATGGGTGCTCACTTGGGCGTGTGCACCGTGCTTGCAGGAGTCGCTTGGGCTCTGCTTGCTGATAGTAGAGAGAAGTGGCAAGCATGTAGAAGGTGTTGATGATTACTGTTGTCTAGAGAGCGGATCATTGTGGCGACAGCGGAACAAGTAGAGATGACGGACAAATGATGCTAAGTGTAGAGCCGAGCGAGCGGAGGGCATCGGGCAGCACATGAGAGTGTGAGCGAGCATGCGGAGGGATCGATGATCATTGTCAACCGGCGAACTGGCCGATCTGGCGACGACGCTGCTAGAAGCAATGCCAACCAAGTGGCGTGAGCTCGGAGGGAGGTAGGCGGAGTGCATTGGGCGGTCAAGCAGAAGCGAAAGATTAATAAAGTGCGGAAATGAGAGCCATTTTAAAGTTTAACTAGGCTAATTTGAGAATTCTAACAAAAGACTAACCTATGTGCTTCCCTTCACTAGGATTTAATAACTGAAACACTCAACTCAAATTTCATTCATCAATAATCACCGACCAATAAAATGCTTGGCGACCTTTTTATATAGAGAGATCTTATGAAAAAATTTTAAAAACATAGTATTAAATGTTGAAAGTAAAATGCTAAATAAATCTAAAACAAATATGGAATTAATTCTATTACAATAAAATAAAATCAACTCGAAATATTACGGGTCTTCTAATCTCCAAATCAACTCTGGATCTTCATTAAATCAAATCAAATTTGAATATAGCTTATATAGAAATTTCCAATTAGCTCTAATTGAGTTAAATTTAAATTTTAATATTATTGTAGCCATTAGATTATACTGATCCGTGTTCCCACTAAGATTCTAACTTCGAAACTAACATAATGAAATTAATTATAGATTTGAATTATAATGATAATAAATAATACAGATATTATTATTAGAGCAAATTACTAATTTGTTTTTGCAATTTACATATAATTATATTTTGGTTTACATTTTTTTAGTTCCTTCACCTAAGTTTTATTTTGAAACTGTAAGGGCCTGTTAGGTTCCTATTTTAAATTCTAGGGACCTAAGTGAAAATTTTAAAAAATATGAACCAAAGCCCAATTATAGATGAACTGCAAGGTCTTATTATTTTTTGCCCTTATTATTATTATTATTATATTATTATTATTATTATTATTATTATTATTATTATTATTAATTCCCTATCAATTTGATCTTGAGCAGGCTTGGTTTGATACTAATGTTGATCAAAGCCTCAAGCTATAAAACCGTTCGTTAGTTGGCTTGCTTATAATAAGTTGATCAAAAATTTGATTTAACTTCCGATCTAAATTGATTGTCCTATGTATATGTAAACCTTAATACATGTATACACACATTTATGGATATAAGTGCACATGCATATATGTATATGTATACATACACTTGATATTCCATTTATGACAGGATGAATGCATATATATGCATGTGTCACTAAGTGCATGCCTGATTACATATATGCATATATAAATACATGTGCGGTGGGATGAACCATGTTATTCTTAGTTACTAAAATGGTCAGCAAGCGTGAGATTATCTGGGCATTATGGCTATTAGTCCATAAAATTGGCATTGGATTGAAAATTTGCATTGAAAAAGCATTGACACAGTTAATTTTCTTAATCAATATTGGATTATTGAATTCATTGAAAGAAACTATAATCAAATGCACTGTGAATAAATATGTGCATTCTTTGACATATCATCATGTTTTGTCATAATAGTTCTCACTAACTTAAAAATGCACTTTAAAAAGATTGCTGCAGACCTATATATATGTATATATTAATATTATAGTCTGCATTGTCTACTAACACAGTTCACACACATAGGTGGAAAGCTTGTGTTCATGTTGTAGTGCGTTTTTTGGTTCATATGATGTTAGCAAACAGCCTATATGATCAATAGATATTTTGTCCTTGATTTATCTTTCATGAAATGCTTATTTGATCCCTGTTAAATTGCTGAAATAAGGTGTTGGCTACTTCATTTTATGAAGATAGTTTCCTTCCATTCCATATTGCCTATCTCATGAATGTTTGTTCCAATTGATGCTGGAACTATATAATGTAATTTTGAGTTGTTAGGAATTGTTTTTCTTCTTAGAAGTTTCGAACCTCACACAAGTTCAAGGACTACATTTATGGGATTTCCTCAGATGATAACTTCAAATGTTATGTGGACTATGGTCATTGAAAAGATTTAGAAAGCTGTATATCATAATATATTGTTTTCCATCTTTTATTTTTCTTATTCCACTGCTTTTTGTTGTTAATTTAACCATGTATGACAGATTACACATAACATTTGATATTAAAAAATTAACTTTATTTCACATCCTACACATACCAAAATAATAACTAACTTATATCACATCCCTCACACATCCCAACATAATAATTAATTTTATTTCACATCATTCATAACTTCCAATAAAAAATTTGTTCATTTAAATTTAATTTTAATTTTATTAAAATTAACCTTTGTAAACAAACAAGCCCTTGTGTTAAACCTATGGTGAATAATAATGTTATTTATGTTTCCTGAAATTTGATGGTATGTTTATTTAGCCAGATATGAGCAACTAAGTGAAACAGAGATGCTTTGTGGACTTATTGTTTTCCAAAAGAAATTGTAATGGTTATTTCTGATAATCTAGTTAATTATTTGCTGTCCGCTTCTCTAGCTATGCTTGGATTTTGGGATTTTGCTTTACTAGATTTACATTATTAATCAGTTCTTCCACTAGCTTAAAGTTTATTTACCTTTTCTTTTATGTATAACAATGGCAAGAATGTGCTGTTGATTACCTTCGGTTTTGGCATTCTTGCTCTTATTATTGCATGGACTTTTGGTTTTGTGTATAATGTAGTGCTTGTCAGCAGGCCCTCATTGATACTAGTGATCATGAAATATATGTGAGCTTGACCTGTTGCTATAGTGAGAAGTTTCGAAATGACAAAGGTGCTGTTGGCACTCAACTCGTTGGGGAAAGGGCTCAGATCATTCTCGATGAACTCAGGAGTTTATCTCTTATGACCCGTTCTCAATGCCTAAAACACATTGGTAGTCATTGAGACAGAAATTTTACATTGTAACAGTGAATTTAAGCTCTCTTGTTAACAGATACTTCCACTATTGTCATTGCATAGGAAATCACTTCAGGCCTGTTTTGTCAAGACTTGATGCTGAAAGTGATACTGCTGTAAGTGGAACTCACTGTTTTTTTCTTTTGCTTTTCTTTCCAATATTTGGTTTCGTATTTTCATTAGTACATCTTCCTCTGCTTGATTCAGTTTGGTGAAGCTGTTCTGAGAGACTACGTTTTGGTGCATCTAAATAGCAACCATGATAAGTTCAATTTATTAATGTTAGTTGTTGTTTTAAATATGTAATACTTCGGTCTTTTTCAATAACTTATTTTCTACATACACTTCAGGGTAGAATGTGTAAATAATGTAATTCCCTTGTTCAGCAAACTGTGGCGTCTTTGTTTATACATAGCATAATAGTAGATCTGTTTGCATTAGTTTCATAATTTGTTGGTTTAGTTTTATGCTGCAGAAACTCTTTGCACTTGTCGATCAGACTGCTGCACCTGATCATGTGGATGCACTGCAAAATATGGAGGTTCTACTTATTGGGCATGTAATGACTGTCTATATTAAGGTATATATTAGTTATTTCACTTTTAGGATGTGTTTGGCAATTGAAAATTTTGGTCTTGGTTTTGCCAAAAAGTTTTTTATCATTTCAAAAAAATTTACCTTAAATATATTTAAGGTATTTAGAGATGCTAACCCAAGGTCCCATCCCTTTCCTTTAACGGACAATGACACTATCAACTCAAAATAATTTCATTCCTGAATTCAGAACAAACTACAGTGGTTCATGCCTTTATATAGACCCCATTACATTTGAATTTCAAAATGCAAAGATAAATGCTAAAATAAAAATAAATACAAACATTCTAAATACAATTATTTAAAAATAAAATATGGCAAATGAAATCAGCCCAAAATTTAAAAGATTTTCATTCAAATCAATCTACTAATTTGAATGAGAATTTACAATCCTGTTAATTAGCTGCAAATCATGCTTGCTACTAAATCTGCCTAGAGCTATGTGTCTATACAGGTTGATGCCATATGGTCTGATTTTAAACGTCGAGTGTAAACTCTTTTTGGGATAAATCAATAGTTCGATGGTATCGTGTCCCCATCAAAAAGTATATTCAACTATTTAAAATAAGTTTAAAACACTAGTAGAATATTGCTTGTAGAAGTTGATTACACAAAATGAAACAAGTAACTTTCTTTTAAGATTTCAATAGCTAATTTGTAAATATGAAAATTTTGATATTAAATATGTAAAGTAAGAAGATTTAACTGGCATGCATGTAATTTCCTCCAAATGTTTATACTTGTAACTTCCAAAATAATTTTAATACTTGTAATAGTGTTTGTGCAATTCACGGATGATCATCTAGTTTCATTTTTTGTACAAAAGCAAAAACAACCACCAACCCCCACTAGGTGAGGTTTGCTACATGAATTTTTTGTTTTCATTGCTTTCTATCAAATAATGACACCTTATTTAACCCCAAGTATGCAAGGTCATGCCTTACAGTTTCTTGTTATACCTTTTTTTGTTCTTCTAATGCAACAAGATAATGGACATATATTCTAACACAGTCAGTTCTGATACCAAGCTGATATAGCGAGGGTTCACAAAAAGTAAATGAATGAACCTCAATCTGTCAATATAATGGTTATACCTAGTGTGTATTTGCTAGAGGTCTTCTGTTATGCTAATGGAACTAAATATAAGATGCTTCATGCAATCAAATACCTTAATATATGAACACTATACTATACTATATGATTTCGAATTTGAAATTTTATATATTTTTTATTCCTGAAAATCTCAGACTTCCGAAATTTTAAATTTAGTCTTCTAATATACTACTAGCTATTCAATGATGTTACGGTATGGAGGAGACTATGCTTAAACTTAATTATACAAATTTGCACTGTCACAAAGTTTCCAGGAAAATTTCAGGGAGATTATGAATGCTTTGAACAAATCTAGGGACCTTGTGTAATCAAAACTAAATTTTTTTCAAGTTCTAAATTAGCTATCATGCAATAGAGATATGAACATCAAACATGCAGAACAATAATATGATCCTTTAAAGTAAATATAATAAGTATGGAAACCATTTATCCACAGTGAGATTGGGATATTATTTATAAACCATATTCTGATCAAGCTTGTCCAGTGAAAAAGCAAATTGAACCAAATTTCAGGAACTGTATTTAGGCTCTGTTTGGTAATAAGAAAAAAAAGAAGATGTAGTTAGAATTTTTAGTCATTTTTGAAAAATGTGTATGATGTGAAATAAAGTAAGTTGGTTATATTAAAAATTGTGTATGATGTGAAATAAAGTTGATTAATTTATTGAGAATTGTGTTGGATGTGAAATAAAGTGATTGTTTAATGTTGGAATTTGTGTGAGATGAAATATAAAATAATTTTTTTAAGTTTTTTTAAAATAAATTTAAGATTTTGGTGATGGGTAATTTTAGTCATACTTTTTTGGTCATTGCCAGACAGAGCCTTAAGATCAATAATTAGTCTAAGTATAGATACTACGACAAGTTTATCATTTTGAACAAGACAAGAAAACAAAAGAAACGGAATTTCAAAAGCATAACAGGGAAAGTAGAAGAACACCTATGTGGGAATTAACAAGAAGAAAACAAGGAACAGTGAACTGATTAAAGCAGTAATGTCGAATTATAGCCTCAAGCCTCGTAAGAAGACATTGCAGCCTATTGTTCTAAGTTGAAACGAACCAATCAACAAACCCTTGCTCCAAAATTGTCAATAATAGCGGTTCATTGTAGCCTTTTGCTGCTCTAGGTTCGATCTGTAGCCTCTTGCTCCAAAATCTACTCAATAGTGCAGAAGAATCTCTTCTTACAGCACACTTTGGTGGAATTCCTCTCAGCATTCAATCATCAAAAACCTCCTTCTAATCCGCAGCTCCTTTATAGAGAAAGCTCACCCTGAGACCAAAGCTTTGTAGAACTGCTGAAGTGGCCAGTTGTTGTGGAGATCATGTGTTATCTTTTAAGCATTATCGTCGGTGGTTGTGGGCACAACCGCATTGGAGGAGGCCGGTCGTGGCTAGGTGGCAGCGTTGGCATGACCATCAGAGTCGTGCGCATGCAAGTTTGGTGAGCACAATGAACTGTATCCCTTTTGAGTCCCTTGCTCGATGTGTTTAGATTAGAGATTTAGATCTATTTAATTGATTAATTGTAATATGGTTCGTCCATTTTAGAAGTCTTACTAGTTAGTCCACTTGATTGATTTTGACTTCAGTTTAACCCAAATTGAACGTAAATGAAACTTGAACATCCCTAACCAATCCTATTTGTGTCCAACTTGAGCCAAACTAATTACAATATATCAAAGTGTGCATTGCCACCACCCATAAGTTTGATTGACTCAAATAAATGTGAAAACACATATTCTTGACTCGAAAACCTACAAATAATCTGGAAAATGGGTGGATCTTCGCGCGGATATGAAGGGCAGTTGACTTGTTTGGCAATGATTGAGATGCTTAGCGTCATCTTCCTCTTCCTTTTTTTATATAGGCAAAATTCAATAACTTAATTTTTCTTACCGGTGCTTCTATCGACCTATGATTTATATATTTTAACTATTTTCTCTGAGTCTATCCTTAATTTAGGCTATTTAAACCTTCTTATAGACGTATTCATTCCTCCTTTATCTTTCTATGTATATCTACTCATCCATTGTTGGATCCTCATCTTTACGATAGTTATTTTATTTATTTGGTTTTATTTTTTGTATTGTTAAAATATTAAGATCATCCTTTAAGAGGTTATTCAATGGCCACTATAAGAAACTTTTTAGCTGCCCTTGAAAGCTTTTACTTTCTACAAGTAGGGTCCTGTTTTGTTCTGTTTATGGCTTTCTTGTTTTTTAATGATTGTTAAGGTGCAAGGATGCAGTCTAATTGTTAATTCCATGTTTATCACTTAATTGAAATTAAACATATTTGTCGTATAACCCTCAGCTCTTTACTTGCTTTGTAGGGATTTAATTTAACAATGAATGGGAGGTAAAGCTTTGTTTTTTAACTTTCCCTTCTATACTATGAGCTTATAATGAACTATTATTTGTTGTTTTTTTATTGTTCATCTTTTATAGAGTTGGCATCGTGCCGTGTTCATGATTGTCAAGTTTGGGCCACATTCCATCTTGTGGTTTTTGTCTTGATATGAACTGGGTTGCTTCAATGTCAACTTGTGTTGTCCGATTGTTTTCTTGGGATTGTTAAGCAAGAAATATGAAGTGATATTTTTGAGATAAAATCCCAAAAGGGGTGTTACATTGGAAATTGAAGGTGGTGCACTTGGTTTTGAACCACTTTTGATGTAAAAGGTGGAAATTTGTGGAGGTGATCAACAATTTGGACAATCCTTGTCAATGAAGGACATTAGAAATAAATAGTTTTATTGGAAAGTTGTGAGCATTGGAGCTTCATATTTTTTGCACCGCTGACGAAAGATTCAATGACAACTAACTCATTTTTTGTTTGTTTATCAAGGTTAACTTAATATGGGTTAAAATTAACCTTACTAATCAAATTATATGCAAATTTCAATATTAAACAAATAATATTTAAAATCCTACCTCAATTCTAATATTAAAACTAACTTTATTTCATATTCTAAATAACTATCAAAATAAAAGACCAACTTTATTTCATATCCTAAAATAAACCTAAATTCTTTTCAAATATTTCATGAATTTTATAACAAAAAATATCTTATTGATCATATTTTAGGGTTTAGTCCATTGTTCAGTGGAGTTGTGGGAATCTGTGGTTTGTTTAAGTTTGGACTACATGGATAGTGACTAGAGGAAAAGAGGATGATTGGGTGATTGGTGGGACGAGGGTTGGGCTTCTGTATATGAGCTAGTGGGGAGTGTTCATTGCTAATGTTGGGTTTTGTGACAGTGTGTGTGGAAATGCAGGTGCTCCAGATAGCGAGATGCGACAGCAGTCAGTGGGGCTGGAAGAACCAAATTGTGAGAGTGGATGCACGTGAATAGTATAGTAATGGTTAGATGTTAATATACTGGATTTATAGTATGGTGGAAACTAGTTAAAGTTAGCTCTTTAAGGCTAAAATGGTTGGATGTTAATAACTGGAGTTATAGCATGGTGGAAACTAGTTAAATTAGCTTGTTTTACGGCTAAATCTTTTCTTTGTTGTTTATAGCATTTCTCCTGGAGCACTAAATGCTTTTTATACTTAGGAGCTATCTGTGAATAAAATTGGTTTTATGTGATGTTTTTATTTTATGATGCCATGTTATAGTGTTTGTATGCTTGGCAAATTGTTCATTTGTTTTGGGGAGTAAATGCTGTTACTCTTTATTTTTAGGAAAAGTTGGAAGCTTGGTTGGAGAAAGGAAAACGCCTGATCATTGATGAGATGAACAGAAATGCCCAAGATTTTGACTTTAGAGATTGTATGTGGTCTAGAATGTTATTACTTTTTTATTTCATTTCCCTTTATGCCTTCTCTGTTATTAAAAGCAATATCATAGGTTTATACAAGATATGTTTTTATGTTTTGCCTGAGTATAAGTTTTTTTGTTTTACAACTGCAATATGTTCTACTTGAGCTCTATAAATAATTGATGCTTCTGATGTGTGTTTCACACTGATGCATATATAAGACAATAATACCATTTGAAATTTTCAAATCAAACTATAAACTGTATTATTTGAGTATTGTTGGACGTACTGGTTATGATATAAATGAATTGTAGTTGTTTGACACTTTCAACTTGGGATAATAGTAATACCGCATACTGCCCTTTTATGGAATAGTTTATGTTTCATACTATGTGCTTTTGAAGTATTGATGGAAAATATGTTGTCATTTTAGATGATAACATTTGTATTTTTTCCAATCCAGTTGTGTTGGAACTTATTTATTTTCATCTATATAGCAGTTATTTAGATGAAAATAACTACTATATAGATGAAAATAACTGCTAAATGATGATTTATTATTTGATAGAGTACAATGGAAACAAAAAATTCATGTAAATGATTCCATCTAGTGGCATAAAGGCTTGGTTTGTTTTGTATATAATAGTAGTTTATAATGGCAATGAAATGAAATGTAGTTTGAAGTGTGACTTCGTAATTAATGTTCAGAAACAACATTAGCATCAATAACCTTATCCCAATAGGATTTATTTCATTATTTTAAAAAGGTTTTATGGCTGGCTACCAACCTAACATCAACGTCAGACAATGTTGGCAACCTCTTTTAAAAGGTATACTGCAAGCTTTGTTCTATAGAATGTTGTGATGCATATTAAAATAGGAAAGATAAAGTAGAAATCGATGATAATAAGGAGAATTCCTAAATAATACCTATTGATGAAATCATCATAGACAATAAAGTTATATTGTATGGGCCTGTGTAACGTAAAAAATATAAATGTATAAGCAAGTAGTAAAAATTAATGGTTAAAGGCATATGATGTAAAATAGAAAAGCTGAAAATACGTTGATCTAAAAATTTATTTGTATAACTATTTTGATAAGATGGAGTTAATTCTGTCGGATATATTAAACATGATAATGATGATGTTGACATGCTTTACATAGAGTTGAATAGAGAAGAGTAAATCATGTACTAGAACATAAAGGATCAATGAAATATAACTCTTTTGATTATGACTGTTGTTCTCATGAACGACTTGAAGTTCCAAAGAAGTAGCCTCATGTCTAGCTCAAGTAGTTTTCATTTAAAAAAAATTCTAGTAAGGATCAATGAAGTAATTTAAATTTGGCTTATACCTAAGATAATGTCTATTGTTTTTGTCCACAATATCTAGTTGTGGTTATGACTCTGAGGTTTTAACTTTTCATTATACACATATGTGAATTAAGAAGAGACCATATTAAAAACCATCTTGGTTTTCTGAGAGATCAATAATAGAGGTTAACTTGTTTGTAAAAGATTGACTGAAATGTATAAAGATATAAAAAAAAAATCTTCAAATGTTTATATTGATCGTAAAAAGGTATATATCAAGGTATGAAGGGAGGTGGTTTTGGCTATTAGAACAAAAATTTCTGTCTTTCAAATATATTAATATCTTAAGGATTTGTATAATGGATGAGTTATCGGTGTGACGGCTGCTGGTGCGAATTTGGAGGGGTTTCCTGTTAAGGTCAAAACTACACCATGGATATGATACATAGACTTATCTTTTCACTTTGGCTATAAACTAGTTGACTATGCATATTCAGTGTGAATTTTGTGGTGTAGATCTTTTGCATATGATATTTTGTTATAGATGCGATCATTGAAGTAGTTAACTAGAAATTGTATGTTGGAGGAGCACCTTAGATGGTATGGTGTTCACATTGAGTAAAAATAAATAGGACATTTACATATAGGACACAATTTTTAAAAAATTACAGGTTTCACACTAAGTTTTGAAAAAATAATAAAATCTTACTAAAAATGTTCAAATGATTCTTATTGTATTATGTATTGCTAATAACTCCATAATAAAAGCTTTTGTATCATTAGATTAAATTTAAAGTGAAATACACATGCTTAATTAATAATATTTAAAATTTTCACTTTGGAGGTTTTTCATTTAATGTTTTTAATGTTTAGGATTTAGGGCTTGTTTGGTCCCTATACTTTTTTGGGCATACCTTAGACCGAAATGGGTACTTGATTAAAAAATAAAAATAATAAAGTCAATTGCATACATGCTATTATAAAAGATTATATTTACATATTAATTATCGTTTAAAATTAATTTACACATGAACCATCCTGTAATTTTAAAAAATTATAATAATGACACTCTCATTAATATTATCATGGCTAAACTTTGTTTAACCTTACTCAATCGCCAATGAAGGTCATAGTAACTACTAGTGGCCGGCGTTTGGTGCCACGTGCGACGACATGTTTGTCGGCAACAGCCGACCAACAATGCAGCGGCCAACCGACAATAGCAGCCAATGTATCGTAGTTGGCAGTGGCCTGATTACAACTGTGTTGTGCCAAATAGGGTGCCTATGGGACAATGTTGAACTGATAATGGCCTACAAATGAAATATTTTATGTATATTTTATTTATTTCTTAACTTGTGTTAACCTGAGTGGTGTCTATGTAATATTTAAGATTATAGTGTGGTACTACTGTAAATAAAATTTGAATGATAGTTAATATGTAAATACAATCTTTTAAAGTGGTATGTATGTAATATTTCTGAAATAATTTTAATAAATAAATTTTTATTGCATCTTTTGTTATATTGTACACGAACTCTACTAAAAAAATTTACTTTATTTTACATCCTCCATACAACCACCGACTCTATTTGATATCCTACACAATTTTTAATATAAATAATTAATTTTATTTTTCATCATACAAATGTTGAGGAAAGTCTTAAATTTTTATGACATACTGAAAATGGTCTCAATGCTAAACTGGCCCTAAGAGAAAATTTTATAAGATTTTTATTTGACTAGCTATTCTTTGGGAGTGAGTTTAATGGCCAAGCCAAGTAACTAAGTGATAATGTCTTTAGCATTAGTGTAGTTGAGATAAAAATGCTCAAATAGATGAGCTGTCACAATTTGCAAAATGTCGTAGAAATGAATATATTATGGAGAAGTTTCTAGTGACACCTATAAAGGGTAAAATGGAGGGACAATGTTCTTCGTCTATATTTATAGGAGCTTTACATAAATGTGTGAGAATCGAGCTAATGATGTTAAAGGGGGTGGGGAGGTGAGAGAGGGGAGGGGTGATTAGGAAGGACTGGGGATAGGTCATCATACATGACCTTGAATTGTTGCACTTATAAAGAGAGCTGCTTCAAATGGAGATGAGTAGAGAATAGCAATTCATTCAGTGGACCCCAACTAATTTGGAGTAAGTTATGCGTTTTTGTTGTTGTACAGTTTTGTGAATGTTGAATTTTTTGGTTTGCTGCATATTTGATGCATCAAGAATTCATGCTGTAAGCTTCTGCTAGCCATTTTTACGTTTGCCTGGGAATGCATTTGTATTGTTAGTTCAATTGTAATGTTGCCCTACCTTGGTTCGAACTTTATATTGTTTTCCTTCTATGTGTGGGAACATGTGTTAATTTGCTAAATATTTTCAGAATGTTGACACTTGAATTAAGTGATGAAAGCAAAATCAGAAAGCTTGAAATCATGTTTTTATGCATTTGATCCATGCTTTCCTGATTTGGTCTGATTTCCAAAGTCATGTTGGAATGCCTGACACTGTGAAATCATGATGCATCTTACATGTACATTGAAGCTGAGCAATAAATTACTTATTTTGGTTCATAATTTGCAAGCGTACCACAGGATTCACTTGTAAGTATGTCTTTGTTGCATAATTTATTACGTACTTAATGTTGTATCAATGTTATGAACTATTCTAAGTGCAAAACCCTATATAACTTGGTATATATGAATGCAAGAGACAGGCAGAGTATATTTAACTTGGGAAAGCCTTTTACTGAAGATTGATTGAAAATATTAGGAAATATAGATAAGTTCAGATAACCAAATCTGCCAAGCCGTCTAACATGTTCAACTAACTTTATGTTGTTTTCCTAATAACTTTTCTCCCATAGAACGTGGAAAACAATTTGGAAATTCAAAGAATGATTTCTCTAATTTTTATGAACAAAAAAGTTATTCCATGAAAAGATTCTCATACAAATCTACAAAGAGAAAAACCTGTACATAAGGACTTCAATAACGTCATCTTGTCACCATCAAGGTCTGAAACTGCTTATTGTTGTAAGTTATGAAATGATTGAAATCCTAATCATATTGTACATATTTAAACCACTTTTCATAGTGTACTTTTTTCTTTTTATGTTTTTATACTCTATTGCTTTTGCCGGAAGTGTTATTTTCTTTTTCAAATAAAGTTCCTTTGTGTGTTGAGTGTATTTTCTACTAGCCACAAGGTAAAATAAACATACTGTATTCTATGTTCTATATTTTTGGTGGTTGATAGTGCTAATTTTTTCCCCTCCTTTTAAAATAAAATTTTCACAGTACATAAAATGAAGAAAATTGTCAGCCGATATGCTTCAGCAGTCAGCAGATCTATTGAGAGTTTGATCAAAGTTGGTCGTGTGGTCACATTGACCGGTCTAGATTTGCCTCAGGTAAGTGTGGTATTAGGGACTCTTTAGATGTTTTAATGGATAGAAGCTCGGTACTTGGTGGAATTGAGTTTTTTTGTTGTCGCAGCCTCTCACAGTTTTCTTTAGAACATCTGTGTATTATATGTTGTTCAATTTATAATTATATTATATATAATATATATATATAGTATATATAGTATATATAGATATATATTGGCTGTGCATTGATTTTGTGTAAAGCTGTAAGCTTCTTTTAAGTTGTGTACTTACTACTGCATACTTGCTTACTAGAGCATGTGAGTTAGCCACTGAGTTTGGTAGATTTTTTTTTATGGTGCACTTGCTGCCCATAGTTCTATACATATATCTCAAGGATAATATTTCGATCTCACCGGCTTTTTTTTGCTGATAGACAGAAGGATTGACTATTCAGGCAGAGAGACTCAACTACCTTCGCTTTATTTCACATTTTCGTTCTGTCCATAGGGGTGCTTCTTTTGCAAAAATGCGCACAACAACTGTCCGCAAATTGCTTCCAGAGTACTTTCTTTCCTGTTCATGAAATGTAATTATGGATATTTACTGTTCTCATAACGTTTAATAAGAATTATCTTTCTCTTTTAATAGGTCCTGGGGATTTCTTTGCCCAGTTCACACCCCTGATGGAATACCTTGTGGGTTGTTGAATCACTTGGCATCTACATGTAGTACGTTGACATGCTTTATAAATTTTTTGTGTCATATATAGTTATTTTGAAGATCACATTTATAGTTATTTTTAAATATGAGGGCTGTGCTGGGCGCAATACCTTACAGGCATCAGTCTTCCGTCCTTGTTTTTGAAATGATAATATATTTTCTTTGACTGGGAAAGATATTTTATTTACTTATTGGTGAAATTTCTTTGTTTTTCTCAGTTTGTTGAATGCTGTAGTACAGCATTCTGAAACACTTTGTGCCTTTTTCTTCCATTGCTCCTTTGTGGGCGCTATAGATTAGTGGATAGTAGAATGATGTTGATTATTGATTAATTAACTCATTAACCTTTATTTATAAATTATTAATTAGGAGCTCTTCTATTTCCTCAGGGATCTTAATAGATGGCCACATGCTAATCTCTCAACAGTAGCTAATCAAGGGCCATTGTCGGTTTTCTATTAGTGAGCTTGGCTCCTTGACTTAAGAAAATCATCATAATCATCATCTTCATCATTGATTAATGATTCTGTTATCCCAACTTTTATTGTTTCAACAGTAAGAATTAGCAAGGAATTAAATCAATGAGTCATACTTTAAAATTTTGAAAGAAGGTAATCGAACATAGATTACGCCATAATACTAAAGTACCAGAGAATTAGTTTGGTTTTATGCTAGGTAGATTTACTATAGAAGTCATTCATTTATTAAGAAGTTTAATGGAGAAATTTAAGGAGAGAAAGGAAAACCTACATTTGGTTTTTATTGATTTGGAAAAAGCTTATGATAAAGTCTCAAGAGAAGTACTTTGGAGAGTTTTAGAAAAGAAAGGGATTTGCACTGTTTATATTCAAGTTATTAAAGACATGTATGAAGGAGTTGTTACCTGTGTTCGGACACAAGGAGGTTTGACTAAAGATTTTCCTATTACAGTTGGATTACACCAAGGCTCGGCTTTAAGTCTGTATCTTTTTGCTTTGATTATGGAAGTACTGACCGGACATATTCAAGATGAGGTACCTTGGTGTATGCTCTTCACAGATGATATTGTCCTTATTGAGAAAACTAAAGAGAGAGTTAAAGCAAAACTCGAGCTTTGAAGGAATGCTCTAGAATCTAAAGGTTTTCATCTCAGTAGATCAAAAACTGAATATATTGAGTGCACATTTAGTCAAGAAAGAAATACTTATACTGGAGATGTGACAATTGGTGATCAAATTGTCAAGAAGAGTGAGCGCTTTAGATACCTTGGATCAATCATTCAAAATGATGGTGAAATAAATAATGACGTTATTAGCAGAATTTAAGCAGGATGGGTAAAATAGAGAAATGCTTCTGGTGTGTTGTACGATAGAAAAATCTCATTCAGAATTAAGGTAGTAAGATCAGCGATAATATATGGTGCTGAATGTTGGCCTGCAAAGAGAAAACATACAAATAAAATAAATGTTGCTGAATGTTGGCCTGCAAAGAGAAAACATACAAATAAAATAAATGTTGCAGAAATGAGGATGCTAAGGTGGATGTGTGGATATACACGAAAGGATAGAGTGAGAAATGAGTATATCTGAAAGAAAGTTGGTGTTGCACCAATTGAAGATAAAGATGGTTTGGACATATAAATCGTAGGCCGATTGAAGCTCCAATTAGAAAATTGAGTCATTGAATTTTGCCAATGTACAAAGAGGAAGAGAGAGACCAAAGAAGGAATGACAAGAAACTATAAGAAATGATCTTAGTTACTTAGACTTAGACAAGAATTTGGTAACTAATAGAGTGCAATGGAAACAAAGGATTCATGTAGCCGACCCCATCTAGTAGGATTAAGGCTTGTTTGTTGTTGTTGTTGTAAGAATTAGTGAATTTCAATTACATGTGTTAATCCTAATTCATGTCACTACTTTGGTATACCCCTTTGCATTTGTCCAAATAAAATGAAGTAAAGTTTCATGCAAAGTTACTTGGATAACTACTAAATTACGTGGTAGGGATTGAGGGAGTAGATTAATTATTAAAGAAAGAACTACAAAGCCATTGGTTGGAGGCTAATCATAATGGTGAAAAGTTGGCTTTGAACAGATAGATTTAAAACAATGAGGATACCTTGGGTTGGTAAAAATGATGTTAGATCCATTTATATTTTCTGATTCATTACTATTTACGGGCAATTCAAAGATCCATTCGTTCACTGCCCAACTATTATGTGATTCATGACTTTTTACTGGCAGTTCAAAAGTCCATTCATTCAATGCCCAACTATTGTCTGATTCATGACTATTTACTGGCAATTGAAAGATCCTTTCATTCAATGTCCAACTAGAGAATTTCTAGGAATAATAACAGTTATAAAAAAATTTAATTAACTTTTTAATAACCATCCTATAAAAGTATGAAGTTTAAACTTTAAAGCAAAGAAAATGCAATTACCCAAGGCAGAGCGAAGGCTGAATCCACCAATCCTCACGCGCTTTAAAGAATGAAAGCTATCATATGAAGAGGGTTAAATAAAAATTAACATACAGGAAAACTCTGAAGAAAATCAAGCAGAAAATAAGCCTTCTATACCAAACAAATAGCAAATGTGGTGATTAAATTATATAAGGAACATGACATGAGTCATTGTACCTAATTGTTGTTGTTTCTATCCTATGTATATTGTAGGTAGACAGCAACAGATGCCTAAATGTGGGGAATTAGAGGAGTTGTTTTTGAATAACTTATGGTTTTATGCATGGGGAATAAAACTAAATTGTTATAATAAGCCTTGGGAATTTTTTTAAAAAAATAACATCTTTGCAGATAAGTCATACCACTTCAAGCTTATTCAGTCAACGTCAGAATAAATCGTATTCCACAGTTACTATTTATATTAAGTGAACAAGTTACGGATAACCACTTGTTACCAATTGCCCTATAAGATTAAGTTCATAAGATATAAATTTTATATTCTTGCATGCCCACACAAGCGCAAATAAATTTGCTTTGCAGTGTGAAACTTTATTCATAGGTCCTTTTCTTGTTCAGCCTTATGCTAGAGTTAATTGGAGAGTCAACAGGATTCGAACTTGAGTCAACAGGATTAGATCCATTTATATTTTCTGATTCATTACTATTTACGGGCAATTCAAAGATCCATTCGTTCACTGCCCAACTATTATGTGATTCATGACTTTTTACTGGCAGTTCAAAAGTCCATTCATTCAATGCCCAGCTATTGTCTGATTCATGACTATTTACTGGCAATTGAAAGATCCTTTCATTCAATGTCCAACTAGAAGTCTGGGCTATCGACACTTGCCTGTCCAAATTTGTGACTTAAACTTGAAATTATGTTTAGCTGTGTTTTTTTTCCGAACGGTAGTTTAGCTGTGTTTGGGAGAGATTCGAAACCAGGGTAGTGTTGGGTTGAGTCAAGGGAGTGAGTCAGATTGCCAATTACCATGTGTCCGTTGGTTGGTTGAGGTGATACTGGCTTCGTAGGGTTTGGATGGCTAGGAGGTTTTGAAATAAAGCAAAATAATAAAATTTGGGAAATCTGAAATTGAACTTGTGATATTCTGGGTATACTCTTTCTTTTTTCTTAAGTGAAGCATTAGAGCTGCTCTAGCCACTTGACCAAATTTTTAGTTTATGGCGCCGAGCTTCTGGATGTTCCTGATACGTATCTATTACTCCTGTTACCTATATGGTTTAATATACATATTAGCTTATTAATAAATATAGTATCAAACATTTGTTTTGAACTAGGTAAAATTAACAAAAAGGTTGCATGATGCTTTATGGAATTCCATACTCTGTTCTTATGGAAATTCAGGAATTGCGTCTTTCTACGACCGGAATGGGCTACTAAAAGATTTTGCTAAAATTCGGATGTCAATTCTGTCTGTATTGATTGGTCTTGGAATGACCCCGTTGTTGCCAAGGGTTGAACACACTGGTCCTCCTGAAGTACTTCATGTTCTCTTAGATGGCTGTGTCATAGGCTCAATGGCTTCTGATAACTTAGATAAAGCAGTATGGCATTTGCGGAGCTTGAAGCTGTCCTCTTCTTCAGGGGTATGGCGACTTGCATGAGCTGCATTTACACAATTTGTTTAACCATTGTTTCCTTTTGTTGTGTTTATTCTATTCATGTTGAATGTTGTTATAGATTCCTGATGATCTAGAGGTAGGTTATGTACCTTTGAGCGAGGGTGGAGCTTACCCAGGATTGTATCTTTTTTGTTCTCCCTCAAGATTTATTCGACCAGTCAAAAATATTTCCATTTCTGCCGTTTGTGATACCAATGTTGAACTTGTAGGCCCTTTTGAACAGGTGAGATAGGTCAAATTTAATCCTTTTTGATTCTTGCCAATAAGTCGTTGATTGTATCATTTGAAGTATAAAGAAATACATGTTTCTTATGGTATTTATTAGGCTTTCATGGAAATCAGTTGCCCTGACAATGGAGATGGGGGAAGAAGAGAATCTTTTCCTGCAACCCATGAAGAGATCCACCCAACTGCCATTCTGAGTGTAATTGCAAATCTTACTCCCTGGTCCGATCACAATCAAAGCCCTCGCAATATGTACCAATGCCAGGTCTTTTTTATTAATTTTTTTATTTTAACCTTTGAAATGTTTGATCTATTCACGTTTGTTATCTTTAGACTAAATGCCTTCTATGTTTATCGTAGATGGCAAAGCAGACGATGGGCTTTTCTGGCCAAGCTTTGCAGTTCCGTGCAGATAACAAAACATATCATCTACAGGTATCTTTTGTCATGATATGCAACCTGGTAATGGTGAATTTTTGAAATTCAGAAGCTAGGTGCTTTGATTCTATATGAAACTTAATAATGAAATGAAGTTATTGCTACATTGCTATATGATTAATTCTTGAACAACACGCTTTTCATGAATCAAATTATCAATGGATATGCATTGAAAAATAATGCTTCTGGCATATTCTGATGTAGTTTGCAAAACATAAATGGGTGATAGATTGACATTGATATGGATGTGCGAAACAAGAAACACCATTTACTAGAAAGGTATCAAACAAAATGGGCTTTACGTTGACCAATCAGTGTTTTAATGTATAGTCTTATGAGAAATAAATTTTTACAGGCTTACAAATAACTGCTTTTTATTTATTTGTAATTTAGACTGCTGAAGTTTCTTATTTTCTGAAGTTCTGTCTCACTAAAGGAAAATGCTTATTTGAACCTCTGATAATACTATTCGCTACTCTTTATCTTATATTTATAATCAGGAGTGTTTGGTGATAATGTCATTATAGACTAACTTCTTGTTTCCTCTTACATTATGTCATAAATAATTGAAATAGACGCCTCAGTCACCAATTGTACGGACTGCTTCATACACTAAATTCTGTGTAGATGAATTTCCAACTGGGGCAAATGCGATAGTTGCGGTTCTGGCATACTCAGGGTTAGATCCTTATTCTGAACAATTATGAAGTCAATTTTTTAATCTGCTGTGGTTTCATTGTGTTTCTGAACTTTTTCAGCTATGATATGGAGGATGCGATGATCTTGAACAAATCATCAGTTGAGCGTGGACTCTTTCGTGGACATATATACCAGGTTTTTTGTTCTTTTACATGCATTTATTGTCTCTATAGAGTTTTTTTTTAAGCAAATTAATAATGATTGATACTTGTTTTGCTAGGTATACATCTTTTTTTGTCACAAGTAGAACACATCTATCCTATCTATCTGTGCCTGTGATGATGTGGGACAGAACTGGACGATCTATGAAATTTTAAATCAATAAAATTTAAATACCAAATTATTAAATTAAGCATTAAATTTTTTTTAAAACATAACAATATAATAACCCGGAATAAAATTAAAATTAAAGTTGATCTTTTAGAATTCAATTGGTTTCTTATAAAATCTAATTCTAATAATAATTTCAATCAAATAATTTTATGGTCGCACAATTGGAGCTGAATTTAATAATCCATGACAACAATAACCGAACCTTTATCCCACCAGGTGGGGTTGGCTATATGATACCAAATAACAACTCCTAATTCATCTTTAAGTATGCGAGATTATTTCTTATAGTTTCTTTTCATATCTGTTTTGGTCTTCTTTTTCTTCTTTTTATATGTTTAATATCTCATGAATCAACTCTTCTAAGTCATTTTAGAAACTTTCAACTAGGCTCTGTTTGGTTGGAGGCCAGGCCATGGCATTTTATTAAAAAAATAAAAAATAAGTAAATGTGTTAAAAATTGTGTAGAATGTGATATAAAGTGAATTTTTATATCGAAGTTTATGTATCAAGGGTAAAAAATGAATTTTTTTTTAATAAAATAGTTGGAGGCCATTTAGCCATGGTTATGGCCTTATACTCGCATCCAAGCTCTGCATTTTGCTTTTTAGTTGGAGCTATAAATTGTTTCAACTCTTATTCATTTTGTTCTTTTAATTAACGGACTGCTGAAGGGTATTTTTTGTTTTGTAATGAAAACCTATCTGTATGTACAAGCTCTGGACGTTATAATCCGAGAAAGGAGTGCATAATTTGTGCCACTATTAGATAAATAAATTGCAGTAAACTATAGGTTCTAATTAAACTTGCGATCACTACTGTGATATTATTAAAATACAAGAATGATTTTAGTTGTTGAAGTATTCTGTATACTACTATAGATGTTTACTTTATATAAATAGCTGAAAGATCACAAATAAACTTGTTTTTTTAGTGTTGATGTTAACGTATTGTTTGTGCTTACAGACAGAAACTATTGACTTGGCAAATAAGAAGAAAGGAGCTGAGAAAGTTCTAGAGATTTTTTCTAGAGGTACTAATAAGGGCTTACAATCTTCTGTAGACAGCGACGGACTACCTTTTGTTGGACAGGTTTGGCTTAGCTTGGCTGTTTAAAGTACTTTTGGCTTACTTGTTAGCTTTGTAAAAATAAAATCTGATTGACGTTTTTGCAATTTATTGTTTTACTTCTTCTTGCAGACAATTCAACCAGGTGGCCCAAAGTATAGCTCTTACAATACCTTAACAAGCACGACATCAACTTCCTTGTTGAAGGGATCTGAATCATTAATTGTTGATTATATCGCTGTTGATGGTTCTGCTACAAAGAATTACATTCAAAAGGTAGTCTATGCACATAGAAATATATAATGTATCTGTGTACATACACATGTATGTATATTTGACCTTTGTGTACTATTCATACTTAATTTTACTGTAATTCCTTTGGTGGTTTTGTTTTGGCAAATGATGCGCAAATCTTAATCACGTGGGTCCTCCTTGTAATAAATGAATATGTATATTCTTGTCAAGAATAGACTTGGTGAATTATTTGAGATGTGATTGTTTATATATTCTGGTTGAATGTTGCTATATCGACTTGGATAACTGTTATAGTGGTCCTTGAATATGCTCAAAGCTATTTTTGATGATTTAGATATATAGATGGCTAAATTTAAATAGCAGAGTTCCATATGAGTACACACTGGTATTTTTCTTCAAAGAGGCACTTCTTTTTCTTCTTCTTCTTCTTCTTCTATTCTACAATCACCTTGCAAGGCAGCAAAGCAGCTTCTTGAAAGAGGCCCTATTTAGTGCATTCTCTTATTCTTCCTTTGTGAACACATGAATGATGATATATTCTACAGTCACCTTGCAAGGCATCAAAGCAGCTTCTTGAAAGAGGCCCTATTTAGTGCATCCTCTTATTCTTCCTTTGTCAACTACCTTGCAAGGCAGTTTTAAGAAGGATAAACCGGAAGGTGCTTCTTCTTTTTCAAATTCTTCAAAGAGGCCCTATTGGTGCATTGTCTCACTCTTCCTTTGTGAACACTTGAATGAACGAATATTCTACAATCACCTTGCATTCTTCTTCTTCTACGAATTCTCTCTCTCTTTCTTTGTGAACACATGAATGAATGCCCATCTCCTTGCATTCTTCTTTTTCTTCTTCTTCAATTGCTTTTATACATTTGATTTGGCTTATTTTTAACTCTATATCTCTTTGCATTTGCATTGTGGAAAAGTGTTAACCTACAGAACGCTACCCATTATTCCATTTGACGATTACAGTTTGCAGGTAAATTTGCGGAGCCGCCGTGTTAGGAATCCAGTTATAGGTGACAAGTTTAGCAGCAGACATGGGCAGAAGGGTGTCTGTTCTCAGTTGTGGCCTGATGTTGATATGCCATTTTCTGCAGTCACAGGAATTCGTCCAGATCTTATTATCAATCCTCATGCATTTCCTTCACGGATGACTATTGGAATGCTTTTGGAGTCAATTGCTGCAAAGGTATGCAGTTTTGGATTTAATGTGTGTGGCTACCAATGATTTGATTTCAGGCGAGTTGGTCACAACTCAAAAGTTGATGTTTTCAAATTTCTTTTTTTTTTTAAATTTCAAGTCAGTTTCTACTCAATTCAAGCTCAGCTTCTAATTTTATTTCTTGAATTGAATCTATAATAATCACAAAAATTATCAAAAGAATGAAATTTCCATTATTTATAGTTTTTTTGACGTTTACATGAGTGGGTTGCTTGTAAGAAACGGATGGGCTATCCAACGGAGGAATTTCATTGTTCTACCATAGCATCAGGATATTTATCTGTATATAAATGGGGTAATATTAAAGGGGAGCTGGAAAAGACAAATCCCCACTTGAAATGCTGGAAAAGTTAGAAGAAAGGTGGGCTGGACTGCACGGTTAAATACAACAGAAACAGTAAAGCATAGTAAGTCCATGAAAACGGGGAGGCTTCAAGCTGGAAGAAGAAAAAAAAAAGGAGGAAAGAGAGGCTACATGAGGTTCCTTGCTGAGCATATTGTTTATTTAAGTTCTCTAAGCATGTCTTTTTCCTCATCTCCAAGCGAGCTCCATTTGAAAGCTGATAGGAAAAGTTATCATTCTTGTGTCTTCTTTATCACATTGAGGTGAACCCTACTTGTGGATCAATGAAAAAGTTGTGCATTTCTGTGCCTTCTACTTTACCTCGAGACAAGCCCTAACGGAATACTATTTCTAACTTTGTTTTCACCTGAGGGTGAGCCGGCCCCTTCGCAATGGCCTTTAAAATAATACTTTGGTCGACTTTGCCTCCACTCCAAAAAAAAGAAGAATAAACCCAAAATTGAAGTTAGCATTATGAATTGATGTTGGCATTTGACTTCCAAAAAACTGAAAATTATGAATTGAAGTCAGAATTCGACAGGACTTTGTCTTTGCTTGTGGGCTAGCCTCATTGAAGCTTCTCTTAGAAAAGGTATAAAAAGGAGGAAGATCTTTCTTGTATGGATTTTTTTCAAAGATGAAAGGCTTCATCGTGCTAAGCATTCCAGCTTGAACATGGTTGTGCATCTCAAGGAAATTCCCCTTATATGTCACAAAGCACTAAGCTTTACCTTTCTGATTTAACAAACTCTCTTTCCGATTCTATCTGATTCAAAAATATGAATCAACAACTAGTTTGCCTGGGGAAATGGCCAAGAATATTTCAACAATTTGACCTCTTCTTTGGAGCAAAGGACCCAGCTATGTACCAAATGAAGGCTTTCTAATACTTCATGTCAACTTCACCGAAAATCATAGTATGCTGCATCAAGACCTTAATCTTTATTTACCTTGAGATAAACCACTCCAATCAAAATGGCGAAGAATAATGTCTAACCCAAATTTAAGGCAAATCAGTTCTTTATGTTCACCAAGAGAATATCCAATCCTAGCGCGAAATTGTGGCACATGCAAATAATTCTCTCAAGTGAATATAAATTTAAAAGCTTGATTCGTAAATGAACGAGTTTAATATATTAGTTTTCAGCTCATTAATGTTCGCAAACAATTCATATAATATTCATGAACAATTCATATGATATTCATAAACACGCTCGATTATAAAACTCGATATAATACTTTTTTAGAGACTTTAGTATGTCTTGTTTATTAATAAAAAAATTATGAATCATAATGATAATTATGTTTATGAATACATTAATATCTTTGACATATAAGAGCTTGTTTATAGTTTTTATGTTACTAAACTCAAGTTCGTTCGTAAACACAATAGTGAGCTCATTCATGAACTATATGAATCAAACCCAAACATGCCTTTATGTTCGTGAACTAAGCTCGAGACAACTTTGAGCTCTGTTTTAGTAAATGAACATGAATTTGAACAGGCCACTACTTGGCTCAAGTTGGTTCATTTACAGGCTTATCTACATCAGCACTGATGGCAAAAATTTCATCTCTTTGGGAAGCTTCTTGGATGGGGGAACTCTTGGTTCCTAATAAGGAGACTTGACTTCAGTGAAGACTACTTCTGCCAAAGATTGAAACCCAAATTGAATAAGCCCAATCATCTCTGCTGCAATGGATTAGTTAATATGCGCGTCTGCTTTCAATTGAGTATAGGTTATGACAGCATAATGATTACAGTAAATTTTTTGTGTCATAGAGGTTAGGGACTCAATGCATACTGGTTTTAAAAATTTGAATTCATTTGCACTCAACTTCAGGATGCAAGAGTTTTTTATATTTGCTCGGATGTCTCCGAGGCTTACACCTGCATCTCATTTTGGTCTTTATGACATTCTTTTTAATTCCATCAAGTTGGATCATATACTGTACATTAAGAATACATTGTTTTACTAATTGTGATTTCTTGTTCCACATTCTCTTTCTGCAGGGTGGAAGTCTGCAAGGTAAGTTTGTTGATGCCACCCCATTTGCGAGCTCCACTCTGAAAAATGATGCAGACAAATCATCAGAAAAAGTTTCTTTGGTTGATGAAATTGGTCCAATTTTGGCCTCCTATGGATTTAATTATCATGGACTAGAGGTTTTGTATAGTGGTGTTCTTGGCACAGAATTAACCTGCGAAATTTTTATTGGCCCTGTTTATTACCAAAGGCTTCGACACATGGTATCTGACAAGTTCCAGGTTTGTATCTTTACTAAAGTATGTTTCCATGATTTTACATATAATTAAATGTTATTGCCTCCTTAAACGAACTTATTAGATGAGTATATGGATGCTACCCATACAACATGTTCAATCCTCTGATTTTTGCCAGAAGTGTGAGCTAGGACGCTTTTCCCTTTGGACTTTTGACTTTTACATTTATGTTATTGTAAACTAGCGTATTGACAGTTTTACAAGGAAATTTTATGTATAAAGATGTGCATACTCTACAACTTTAATTATTACATGTCACATTTTGTTATTATCTATTTCCATGCTTGAACTAATGTTGGTGGCATTCAAAATATGTTCAAGTTATTTGAATTGCAGCCATTCATTTTGTTTATTAAATCTCATCATTTCAAAACAATCGTTGAATGTAGACTGTCGATTACATCAAGAGTGATCACAGTCATCATTGTGATTCACAACCATCTGTCCATAGAAAAATCCATTGCATTCACGGTGTTATGGTTCACTATGTCAAAATAAATAAAAGCTGAAGCTTTTTCTACATTGTCGACTATGATGACAATCTTCTGTAGATTTGAACATTTCCTAAGCATCTGCTTATGTATTCTATTTCCCTCTGTTATACTGGAAAAGGAGAAAATCTATGTTTTACATGGCTACTCCATAATATGCCAGCTTCGGTTGATAGGGTACAATGAAGAGATGTGTAGGATTTAAACCTAGTGGTGGTGCAATAAATGTAAATTAGAGGATATTACAAAGCATAATAATTCATTCTTTAATTAGATGCTCACAAAAATTAGCCATAATGTGACTAGCGTGGCATTTAATTTCTAACTGCCCATGTTTTAGAACTTTCTTCTTAAAGATATTTTTATTCTCATTTTTTAGATTTCATCATCGAGTTCTAGGATATTGTTTTGATTTACTATTCCTTTTTAAACTCTTCATTTTAAAATCTAAGATCATTAATTAATGTTGGGTAGTCAAGCATTCACTTAGAATGATCTTATAATCTTTACAGTTCAAGCGATCATCTTTTCTGATAAAAAAATAACCAATTTGTATTTTTGAAGACTCATTCTTATAAATGATAATATGTTCATCTTTTTTAGTAAGTAAAGTATTTGCAATCAAAAAATCATAAGTTAAAAAAATTTCAAAATAGTTTTACTTTTTTCATTAATCTCTCCAAAATTTTACTATTAAATTTTTAGCAACACTTTCAAAATATTTATTTAAATCTCCTCTGATAAGCACTCTCTTGAGGTACTCTTTGTACCAATTCTTCTAAATTATTCTAAATTTTTTTCTTTATACTCGTATTCAAACCTACTTGGGGCATACATGTTTATAATATTAATAGTCATCCCATTGATAATTATTTTTAAAGCCATAATTCTATGTTTATTCATTTTGACTTCCCTTCGCGATTCTTCAAAGTTTTGTTATATTCCCATTCCATTCCTGGTGGGGACATGACGACATCGGACCGTCGATTTATTCCAGGCAGGATCTACACTCGACGTCCGAGATCTCACCACGTGGCGTCGATCTGGATGGAGGATTGACATTTGCAGTTTTGGCAGCAAGCACGATTGGTGACTGATCAGTGAATTGGAAATCCACATTTAAATTGATTTGAATGGGAATATTTCAATTTTTGGGTTGATCTCGTTTATTTTCTTCTATTTTTAGATATTCGAATTTGGCACGTTGTAATTAGTTTTTATTTTCGCATTTATTTCTGTTATTTGAATTTTGATTATAATCGTCTATATAAGGACAAGAACTAGTACTGTTTATTTTAATCTTGGAATGAAATCATTTTGAGTTTGAATATTGTGTGTGTTATATCCCGGTGAAGGGAAAGGTTGGGGCCTTGGGTGAAAATCCCTAAATACCTTAAAAAAATTTAAGGTATTTTCCTAATTTTTCTAGCCTTTTAAACCACGATTTCAACTCAATCAAAATCCAGGCCCCTTGATGCAATTTTCCAGCCCTAAAGTTTATTTCCTTGTTTTCTTCACTGTCGGCTCGGGAAACTTGCGCGCGTTGCTCGCTGTTTTGCTGCCAGAACCTACGGACTCCCAAACCCCCCCACCACCGGCCTGCCGGGTGAAAATCCTAAATACCTTAAAAAAAATTTAAGATATTTTCCTAATTTTTCTAGCCTTTTAAACCACGATTTCAACTCAATCAAAATCCAGGCCCTTGATGCAATTTTCCAGTCCTAAGTTATATTTCCTTGTTTTTCTTCACTGTCGACTCAGGAAACTTACGCGCGTCGCTCGCTGTTTCGCTGCCAACCTCGCCTCTGCTCCCCCCCCCCCAACCGGACCTGCGCATCGCTCGCTGTTCCGCTGCCAACCTCGCCTCCGCCCCCCTCAACCGGTCTGTCGTTCACCGGCGAGAGCCGACGACACCGTCACCGCTCCGGTCTCTCCGCTCCGCCGCCAACCGCAATCCTTGCCGAGCTCAAGCGCCGCTTAAGGGCTCTCGCCCGACGACGCCTCCGCCGCCCGTCTCGCCTTCGCCCCCTCGGCGAGCGCCGGCGACGCTGCTGCCGCCCCGTTCCTCCTCCGGCAGCAGCCCTTGCCGAGCCCGAGCGCCGCCTACGAGCGCTTGCCCGACTACGCCTCCACCATAGTCGCCCTGCCAGCCATCCGGCGACGTCGACGCCGCCTCTCTAGTCGCTCCACTCCACCGCCGGCAGTACTCCTCGTCCGAACGTGGTCTCGCCTCACATGCTGTACAAAGACCCGCATTCGCTCCGCTCGCCCACCACCGCCCTCATCCCCAGATAGCCCACCAGTCACCGGCGTGCACAGGCGACCACACGCCGTCCTTCCTGGCAGCCCGTGCTCCGACAACCTGTCGCGGCCATTTGTCCAGCTTGCCCCCGCCGGATTTCACTGTGTCACCGACATATCAGACGATTCCCGGATTGCTGCAATTCATCCTTGAGGTCCGAAATCTTCTGTCGAGGTAAATCCGAACATCAACTGAATACTTTGAAAGTCCCGTGAGATTTTGTTGTGGTATCTGTTATTGAGGCTGTTTGATTTGCTCACTTGTGCGACCTGAACATTGTTGTGTGATTAAATTATTGTTGGGTAATATTATATTGTGAGGATGCCTATATTACTGCGTACCCTGGCTCTGATTTGTTGAGATATAGTTGTTTAAAATTATTTGGTAAATTGATTAAATATCATTTGAGCTTGTTTCTAGATATTTAAAATTGACTCGCTTCATGGATTTATAGTTTCTTGGTTATTACATAATTATTATTAGAGAGACATTCCTGAGCCAATTTATGCTCATCCGCTAAAATTATTTACTGATCTCTAATTTGGATTACATCTTGCATATTGTCCCGCATCAATTCCTGGTTTTATTCTTACTAAAGTATCATAGTTTGAAGCCTAAGTTATCAATGTTTTTAGTTTTCTCCCCTACCCATTTCGTTTTCTAAAGACAAAATGTTAATCCTCTTCTGAACCATGATGTTCATTAATTCTATTAACTTACCTATCAGAGTACCCTATATTTCAAATCTCTAATATTATCCTAGTATTTTGGACTAGCTTCATTACTCGCATCTGTCTATGATATGGGAATTGTTGCTCACTTATCACGACACCCTCAGGCGCCGATGCAACAGCTCTTACACACTTTTCATTGTATTCAAATAATACAGCGCATTACTTCCAGAAAATGCCCCAATTTTAGCGCATTTTCTTAAATAATTTATATCATTTTTGTTCAACAAGTTTTACGCTGGCTATCGATTTTCTAACGCAACCTACTCGTTTCTCATCCAGGATTTGAGACCCAACAACAATGCGTTGGGTACGATAATACGATAAAGTTTAAGAAAATAGGGTACAAATATGTTAAGACACAACAGCTATATATGTGTGTGTACGTAATATAAACACATATGAGGTGAAAAAAGTGATTTGATCTCATGTTTTTTGGGGATATGCAATTTGATCCCTTAATTTTCTGAATTCACCAATTCATTCCTTAGTTTTACGTATTTAAAAACATAAACTCACTTATGTGGAATTCAAAACATTTGTTTAGAAAGTCCAAAAGGGTTCACAATTAAGCAAGCTCAAAAGGCATTAATTTGATCGAATAAAAAAACTAATGGCTAATGCTAAATCATTGATGGTTCAATTTGCTAGGTTTTGTAAATAGACTAAAGTGCTGATTTTAGATAAACATGGGATAATAGTGAATTCAATGGTTTCAATAAATTCCCTACACCAGTTCGTCTTGGCCGAGATCTAGAACTACTCTCAACAGTTTTTGTATTACAGATAACCTAGAAACAAAAGGACCGCAAACAATGAGAATAAAGTGCCTTTTTTCTCCATTGAAAATAAAATAAGCATTTTTTATTCTATTACTCTCTCTGTGTTATAACCTCTCAGAGTTTGTTTGTTTGTAAGGTTAAGTTTAAGAAAGTTAAAATTAAACGTGAATAGAAATATTTTTTTATTAAAAAATTATGAATGATGTGAAATAAAATTAGTTATTATGTTGTGACATGTGAGGGATGTGATACAAAATTAGTTATTATTTTTGTAATATGTGTAGGATGTGAAATAAATTTAATTTTTATTATTAAATTTTATGTGTGATGTGATATGCCTGGTTAAAATTAAACCAGATTAATTTTAAACTTCTAGACAAACGGGGCCGAAGGTTCAAATTGCTGATGTTATCATAGGGACCAATGTAGTGAATTCAAAAAATTGAGGGACCAAACTGTACGCACTCTCAAAACATCGAGAACAAACTACTTCTAATTCTAATTTAAGAACACTTAAGTATTTCAGAGGTCCCCTGGTAACATTGATATGAAATCAGATTTTCTGGTTGATTTCAAATTAGGTTATGAAGCATTTTGAACATGATTCCAATAAGATTAAGATAAAAGCCCTTGTTGATGATGATAATGTATGTTATAGTTTAAGTTCAAATACCCCTCCATGCGAGCATTACCGGCATGCAGAGACTCAAATCATCTTTGCAGAATGCCTTTTTGACAATCCACATGTTCCAAGTTTGTGAAAAAGTTGTGATACTAGTTCAAGAAATATCCTATCCACGAGATGGTGACATTTGTGATGCTGATTACCTACATTACTACTTGATTCAAATTATCCATTTTAACTTTTTCTAATATGCGTTTTATGCTTTTGATCTTGCAGGTTCGATCAACCGGAGCTGTGGACCAGATCACGAGGCAACCCATCGGAGGAAGAAAGCGGGGCGGCGGCATTCGTTTCGGAGAGATGGAGCGCGACTCCATTCTCGCTCACGGCGCCGCTTATCTTTTGCATGATCGGCTCCACTCTAGCTCCGACTACCACATAGCCGATGTCTGCTCCCAATGTGGAAGCCTTCTCACATCAACCATTGTCCAGCCTCAGAAGAGGGAATTCAGGGATGTCAAAAGCGGCCTTCCTCCACTGAGATCAGGTTCTTCTGAGAAGAATGCAACCTGCGTTTATTGTAAATCAAGTAAAAGAATGGAGACTGTGGCTATGCCTTACGTCTTCAGATTTTTAGCTGCTGAATTAGCTGCAATGAATGTGAAGTTGGATATCAGGCTGAGCAACAGTTCCAGTTCTTGAATGTATAAGTTTATTAGATTTATTTAATTAAGATCCGAACCCAAAGATAAGTCTTTTTTGTAGATTTGCTGGAGAAATTATATAGGATTTGCACTTGAATCTTTTATGTTTGTTTGGTGTGTAATGTATGAGTTTTGATTCATAGATTGATTGAAATCCACAAGCCTTTCTGGTTTCTTACTGTAGTATAAATCATTTTACCTTTTCTTAATATATAAAACCTTTATATATATATATATATATATATATATATATATATATATATATATATTGATGATAAATATTGCACGAGCTAAAATAAATCTCAATTAAAGTTGATTTGATTTTTGATGTTTCAGTTAAAATTTTAAACATTCATATGTTTAATTCATTTGATTCCTTACATTTTAATATAAAACTATAAATAAAAACAAAAAAAAGATTTATATGTTATATATAACAAGAATCTTCAACATTAAATTTATTATTTTTTTTATCTTCATCCTTGTAAATCGAACTGATTCAAACTTCTGATTCATTCTATTATAAATTTTTCCGTCTTTTAAAAAATAGATGAATAGAGATATAATTAAAATATAGTTTTAAATTTATTTTAATAACAATTTAATAAAATAATTAAGAATAATATTTTTAATAAACTAAGGGATCCAAATGAACAATGTTTTAAATGATAAACTAAGGGATCCTTGATGATATTTGCCTTATTATGAAATAAAAATTAAATTTTACCTAAATTTGTAAGTAGTGATTATTTAATTACAATTAAAAATAATATATTTATATGGCAATTATTAAAATATAAATTATTATTTTGTTTAATTTTATTTTAATAAACCAATCAAATATACAGGATTATAATTTAACATTCTTAAACAAATAAACATTATTAAGTTTACTGAAAGCTAATTTAAAAGTATTTATATAATTAATTTATTTTTTTGATATCATATATATAGTTGAGATAATTACACTCAGATCCCTAAGTTTAAGGCTTATTACCATACAGGTTCATGTTTTTAAAATTATAACATCGGGGTCCTAGTTTTTAAAAAATATTATATCGATCATTTTTTTTTTATTATTATTAAAAAAAATTTAAAATTACCATTATACCCTTACCCCTCTCTCTCTCTCCACCCGATCCGGCGGCCACGTCACCCCGCACGGCCGCCAACGGCTTCGCCCGACCACACGACGCAGCCGGCGGCCACGCTGGGTGGCGCGGCCGTCATATCGGGAGGAGAGAGAGACTACCCCTCTCTCTCTCCTCCCCATCTTGTGGCCACGCGACGTGGCGCGGCCGGGAGGCGACTACGCACGGCCGCGCGAAGCCGCCGAATCGGGAGGGGAGAGAGACTCCCCCTCTCTCTCCTCCCGATCCGGCGGCCGCGTAGGGTGTTGTCGGCGATGTTGTGGCCACCGGATCGGGCGGAGAGAAAAAGGTAAGGGTATAATGATAACTTTAAATTTTTTTAATAATAAAAAAATAAAAAGAAATCATATGATAATTTTTTAAAAACTAGGAAATCCGATGTCATAATTTAAAAAGTGTGAACTTTTATAATAATAAGTCTTAAATTCAAAGACCTAAGTATAAATATCCTTATATAATTTATTTAAGTATATGATTATACAAGTAATTTTATCAGTTCTAAAAGTAATTTTTTTCAATTTGAAAAGTGTTTTTAAGTGAAATTTATAACTTTTTAGAAGACTTTATATATTTTATTAAACTAGCATTTTGCCACCTTCAAAATGACCTTTTAAATCATTTTATATGACAATTAAGAAAATAAATTATATAAATTAAGTTGGTTGACAGATGGATAACATTTTAACGCTACCTTGGTTATTATTTAGAAAAAATAATTATTTAATTTTATGATATTTATAGATAATTTTTAGAAAATTATAAAACTATCACTCAAAATATGACATTTAGATAACGTTATATTTAAATAACATGACATAATATTAAGACAACATCCAACTAAATGACTCTTAAAATTTATCGATTTCATTTAAGAAATTACGCTGATACTATCTTTTTTTTAGTTGGGTTTTTTTTATAAAAGTTAGGGGCATTTTAATAGCAATTGGCTAATTATTTATTGAGTTTAGAGATTGGACAAAAGAATTTTATTTTGGTTTGAATTGAGCTTGCTCGAGTGGCACGGAGGACTGTGCACGGCTCGATTACGAGTCCTACCTCCTAACCTTTAAAAAAAACCTTGAAAAGGTATTTTATCATAAAAAATAAGAAATAAATAAATTACTAACTTATTAATTGCAATTAAAACAAAAAATTTAAAATAACTATAAAATTAACAGAATATCACGCCAATTGTGACTATATATGTGATCCTCAATCAGCTTAAACTCTCTTGGTGATCTGTGGGGCCTACCATGCTAATTTTAATCAGAATTTAAAATTTTAAAAGTAATTTACTATTTAACCCTCTTAACTTTTCTCTCATGAAATTATTAGATCATTATTTCTGTTATTCTAATTTCTCCAATTTTTCTATTATCATTGATCAACTTATAATAAAGGTGATATTTAGATGCCACTTATTTGTTTTGATAGTGTTAAGTTATCAATTTAATAATTTAAAAAATTTTATAAAATTATTTAGATGTATAATTAAATTAAATTACTGTATTTTTAAATTATATGATATAACATTTCAATAATATTTTTTTAATATTGTAATATTGTTTTATTATATTACTTTGTGAAATTAATTATTTAGTTTAATCACATATTTAAGGGATATTTAGTTCAATATTATATAAATATTACATCAGATTACGTCAAAAAAAATAATTATTTTATTTGACGATGTGCATAAATAATTTTTTAAAAATTTAAGAAAATATTACTTAAAAAATGACAATTTTTTATACTAAGTTTTGTTTGTTTTAACATGAAATTAAGTATAAACTACTTAAAATTTTAAGTTAATTATAATTTTAGATTTATATTTTAGAGTAAATTGCCTCTACGTCTCTAAGGTCACTAATGTATTTTAAACAGATTTTCAAAATTAAAATTACTTTACATTGATTCTTGACCTCCGATTTTATTAACTATTTGGTCCTTTTCATCAATTATTATCATTTTCTCCTGTAACAGATGCGAAAACCCCATTCTCATCATCGCATCATAGTGCTCGAAACTCATCAGTTTTTCTCATCACCTTCTTCAAACTATGCAAGAAAGTGGAGTTGAATCTAAAGACAACCTCTGTTTGGTAATAAGAAAAAAAAGAAGATTTGGTTGAAATTTTTAGTGATTTTTGAAAAATGTGTATGATGTGAAATAAAGTAAGTTAATTATATTAAAAATTATGTATGATATGAAATAAAGTTGATTGATTTATTGAGGATTGTGTTGGATGTGAAATAAAGTGATTGTTTAATGTTGAAATTTGTGTAAGATGAGATATAAAATAATTTTTTAAGTTTTTTTAAAATAAATTTAAAATTTTGACGATGGGTAATTTTAGCCATGATTTTTAGTCCATTGCCAAACAGGGCCAGAGTTATCCACCTCAAAAGTCTTAGCTCCTTAACTTTTCTTGTTCTTATTTTTTTTTTTAACATGACTTAGATTTCTTGATAGAGTTATTTATTTCAAAATTTTGGCTCTTTTTGGCTCATGAGATGGTAATGGTGATGATGGTAGTGATTTGAAGGAGGCCCCTAATAATGGTGATGGTGGTGATTTCTTTATTAATTGATTATTGTAAATGTTCTTTTTTAGGGTTTCAAGATTTAGTAGCCATGGTTCTCATGAAAACTTTTATATTTAGTTTTCTCCTAAATTTTAATAGTGAATGTTTTCAGTATTCTTTTACTATTCATTAATCTTGAATTTTTATCCCAGGGCTTGCGTCTTGTGGGAGATGCTCCAATGGCCGCGGTCGGGGCTCTCTCTCTCTCCTCCTCCTCCTCCTTTTTCCTTGCAAACCCCAGCAGCCGTCTCTCTTCTCTCCGCCGCATCCCTTTCGTTCAAACCTCTTGCTCAAGCTCTTCATCCTCCTCCTCATCTTCCACGGAATTCAAAATCACCTTCGCCCCCTCACCCCCGAAAACCCTCGTCCCCGATCCCTCCCCTCGAGACACCTCCGGCCCTCCCATTCCCTTCCTCATCCCATGGATCGTCCGCGACGAGAACGGCGGCCTCAAGCTTCAGGCCACTCCTCCCGTCGGATTCCTCCAAGCCACCACAAAGAACGATAAGAGCAGGAAGAATAAGATTTCTTCCCTGCCCACCTCCGCCCCGAAGCATTCCAAAGCGGCCAGGAGGTTTTACAATCAGAATATCAGGGAACCGCAAAGGCTCAGCAAAGTTCTGGCTGCTGCCGGAGGTAATTGATGTGGGTTTGTTCTTTGTTAGTTCAGTGAATCTTTGCTTCTTGTGTGAGTTCAATTTTCATTATTGCTATGGTTTTTCTCAGTGGCATCCCGGAGGAGCAGTGAGGATTTGATATTTGGAGGGAAGGTGACTGTTAATGGGTCTGTTTGCACTGCTCCTCAGGTGCCTTCTTTTGTAAATGATTCAACATTGTCGATTTTGAAGTTATTCCTTGTTTTTTGAGTGCATCAGAAATAGAGGTTCCAGCTACATTTTGAATTCTTCTAAAAAGCTATTGTATTTGAGTGGAAGCATGACTCTTAGCAAATTAAATGTATAAATAAGCCATTTGCTCTAGAAGAAGTATGCTATTATGCATGACGTAGATTTCGAGTTTATCCTTTTCTCTATTGTGAAACAGTCAGGATCAGACCTTTTCAGTCATTCTTTATTATTATTATTATTATTATTTTACTGCATTGGGCTCTTGCATGCTGTTTGTTTACCCCTAAATGTGTCATTTTCTCTTGCTTAATTATATTACATTGGATGATGGAACCGAATCAACAGATATATCATATCCTTTGTTTTGGTAAAATGCAGACACGGGTTGACCTTTCGAAGGATTCAATATATGTTAATGGCAATCGTCTTTCTAAAAAGTTTCCTCCAAAATTGTATTTTGCTGTAAACAAGCCGAAGGGGTCAGTTTTTCTTCAGTATTTTGCTTTTTGCTTTTATTTTCTATGGAAGTTAAGGTTTCAACTGCACTAACAGGTATATTTGCTCAAATGGGGATGAAGAGAAATCTGTTGTTTCCTTGTTTGATGATTACTGGAAAAGCTGGGTGTGTTCAGTGTCCTATCCTTGCAGTAAAATATGCATGTCTAGAAATATGGGTTAAGAGTTTTAAACTATTGAAAATTGGTTTGATTTTTATCAGTTGCCTTATTTCTGAGCTAATGTGGCCAATTTTTCTTGGCAATTGTAGAATAAACTGAATCCTGGAATACCAAAGCCTCGATTGTTTACAGTGGGCCGGCTTGATGTTGCAACTACTGGCTTGATTATTGTCACCAATGACGGTATATATGTTATCATCTTATCAAAATACTATGTTGTGCTATGTCTTTTAATTTTCATGTGTGAGGAACATCATCTTATCCAGATGCTTGTTCGTGACAGGTGATTTTGCTCAACAACTTTCACACCCTTCATCTAAGTTTTTGAAGGAGTAAGTTGATATAGGTTAATCACATTAAAGCACAAATGGTTATTATTTCCTCATTGGGCAGTATTAATGCATTGGCATGTGACTAGCAGTAGGAAAGGAATATTTGTAGCTTTAACTGTTAATTCATAATTTTTTTTGGATATCCTGTTAATCATAATTTTAACTGGACATTGATTATCACACTTGATTTTTTGTTTCTTTTTCATTTTGTTACTGTTTTGTCTTTAAATGCTGTGAAGAATTTGGGTTTTCTTTAATTTCTTTTTCCTGCAACTTAATTGTAGATATATTGCTAGTATAGAGGGTGTTGTTCATCGAAAACATCTAGTAAGCATGAGTGAAGGCACAGCAGTTGATGGCGTGCACTGTATACCTGATTCGGTTGAATTGTTACCTTCACAGCCTGATGTCACAAGGCCCAGGCTTCGTATAGTGGTATGTCTGTTGATTCTTAAATGAAAGTTACTTGCGATTAGTTTTGTTCTTGTAAGCGCAGTTGTTCATTAAATTTTAGGGATAATTACTGTCATACCACTTAAAATTTTCAATGTTAATTACATGCCATTTCTTTCACAAAATTTGAACTATTAGTTGGCATATATTTAAAAAGGGTGTAATATTCAAAGTTTTTGGTGACATACATGTAAATGCCTTTAAATTTTATCGTGCTAGTGTTGGTTGGCCAGTAGCGCATCCCAAACACAGCCTAACCCAGCCAAATAATTTACAATCCAAGCACAGCCAGTTTTATAAATGGATATAAAATTTAGGCCAATCCCTTCCATCCGCACTGGCACATTTGGTTTGGGCTTGAAACTCTTGCTCCAATTCAAGATATCTGTCCCTTATACAACTGATGGTCAATCCTATCATGCTTTTGAAGAGACAAAAATGGAGGTCTTAAGAAATATTAAAACATCTGAATGTATAAGAACTAGTACATAAGCTTTCCATGTTGAATGAGTAACTTTTAATCTACTTTTAAGCTTATTTGCCTAGTCTAGATTACTGTCACTCAACTATTCTTTTTAGCTTCTATCAAAAAAATAAAAAAAACTATATTAACCTAGTGTTTTGTGGGTATCACTGATTTGATTCCCAATAAAATATTACTTTTTACGAGGTAGCAGTCAACTGCCTTGTTCTCTGTAAGTATTCATGTGGACAGATTGCTTAATGCAATCAAAGCTAAACTTGTGTTTTCTCAGGTACATGAAGGGAGAAATCACGAGGTGCGTGAATTAATCAGAAATTCTGGACTTCAGGTTAGATTTGTCTTGTATTGAACATGGAACTATGTGTTGCTTGGTTAACTTTGCATTTTGTAGCTTGAGATGGCGAAGTTATCATTAATATTTATTGTTGTTCTTGTTGGTTTATTTTATTTTATTATTTTAGATGGGCCAGAACTGATTACCAATTTTAATTCACATATATTACGAATTTTAACATTAAAATTAACTTTACAACACATCTTACAAACCTCTCATTATTAAAATAATGGTATATCCCACCAAACTTATAAATTAATATGTTTTTTCTCTTATCAAAAACAACTCTTCAACCAAACGAGCTCTTAATCTCTAGTAACCGACTTATAAGCTTAAGCTTATAGGTTATGAGCCAGAAATATTTTATATTCATACAATTACTTGAAAATACATTTATTTGTCGACTCATTTCATACATAGAATTTAACATTATTTTGAAACTTAACCAACAAAACACTAATTAAAAAATAGTTAATTTTTAATGTTGAAATTTGTGTTGAACATGAAATAAAGTTATTGAAATCTGTGATAAATTTGAAATACTAATAAGATATTGGTCAGGCTTTTTTAAGCCATGAACCAAATAAGGTCTTAATATAGTCTCAAATCCAGAGGTCTCAGGTTCGAATCCTGTTGACTCTCCAATTAACTCAAGCATAAGGCTGAACAAGAAAAGGACCTATGATAAATGTTCACACTGCAAAGCAAATTTATTTGCGCTTGTGTGGGCATGCAAGAATATAAAATTTATATCTTATGAACTTAAGCTTTATAGGTTAATTGGTAACAAGTGGTTATCCGTAACTTGTTCACTTAATATAAATAGTAACTATGGAATACGATTTATTCTGATGTTGACTGAATAAGCTTGAAGTGGTATGACTTATCTGCAGAGATGTTATTTTTTTAAAAAAATTCCCAAGGCTTATTATAACAATTTAGTTTTATTCCCCATGCATAAAACCATAAGTTATTCAAAACACAACTCCTCTAATTCCCCACATTTAGGCATCTGTTGCTGTCTAACCTACAATATACATAGGATAGAACAACCCCAATTAGGTACAATGACTCATGTCATGTTCCTTATATAATTTAATCACCACATTTGCTATTTGTTTGGTATAGAAGGCTTATTTTCTGCTTGATTTTCTTCAGAGTTTTCCTGTATGTTAATTTTTATTTAACCCTCTTCATATGATAGCTTCATTCTTTAAAGCGCGTGAGGATTGGTGGATTCAGGCTTCCGTCTGATCTTGGGTAATTGCATTTTCTTTGCTTCTAAAGTTTAAACTTCATACTTTTATAGGATGGTTATTTAAATGTCAGTTAATTTTTTTTTTTTTTATAACTGTTATTATTCCTAGAAATTTTCTTGACTCCATTCTCATATGATAATGGGTCTTCGTATGATTTAGGTCTGTTTGTTTGTAAGGTTAAATTTAACAAGGTTAAAATTAAACTTGAATAGAGATATTTTTTTATTGAAAGTTGTGAATGATGTGAAATAAAGTTAGTTATTATATTGAGATATGTGAGGGATGTGATATAAGTTAGTTATTATTTTAGTAATATGTGTAGGATGTGAAATAAAGTTAATTTTTAATATTAAATTTTATGTGTGATGTGATATGTCAGGTTAAAAATTAAACTAGGTTAATTTTTAACTTGCAGACAAACGGGTTAAAGTTGAGTTTTACTTCTATCTTTACAAACCAATATTATAAAAACCAGACTGTATAGTTTATGATCGATCTAATAATTTGCCATTATTTTTAAAAATTTCAAAAGATCATAGTTTCTACCAAAAATAATATCAAATGTATAGGCTTATTCATCATATTAATTTATTGTCGTCATGAAACAGTAAACCTTCATCGAAATATATTGGTTCATTATAGTTTAATCCTGTCTAATATGCAATCTGATTTTGATTTCGAACTGGACTGGTTGATAAGCTAGTCTCCTCTTGGCGTTTATAATGCTGCTATAAACTATGCATGTTTACGGTCTCATCCATGCATTCATCTTTCTTGAGGCCCCACTGTATAGCCCAATTAACGTTGATTTCTGTTAAGAATAAACCTTATTTTTGTTTAAAAAGTGACAAAGACAGTTGAATTTAGTTAAAATCTCTCATTGAAAATAACTGGCCCCTCTCTGTTTGGTAATAAGAAAAAAAAGAAGATTTGGTTGGAATTTTTAGTGATTTTTGAAAAATGTGTATGATGTGAAATAAAATAAGTTGGTTATATTAAAAATTGTGTATGATGTGAAATAAAGTTGATTGATTTATTGAGAATTGTGTTGGATGTGAAATAAAGTGATTGTTTAGTGTTGGAATTTGTGTGAGATGAGATATAAAATAATTTTTTAAATTTTTTTAAAATAAATTTAAGATTTTGGCCATGGGTAATTTTAGCCATGATTTTTAGTCCATTGCCAAACAGGGCCTAAAAGAACCACACTTTCAGAGGCTCTGTTGTGCAATTTATATATTTTCAGTTTCATTTATTGCTTCAGGTTTAGTTAACTACATATTCATCTTTTATTATTTTAACTAGCATTTTTACTTCCTGTTCAGACTTGGAAAATACATGGAACTCAAGGAGCAGGACCTTAAGCAATTTGGTGGGAAGATTCAGCTTAGTAGGACTTGAACCCATATTTCTGCTGCCACATTATTGACAGTGAACCAAAGTTTTCAGGCTTCAAGAATACATAATTTGATCATTTGCAGAGATATTTGTTCTATTTGAAGAGGCTACCTTTTCTGGATTAGATCTACCAAGGTGCAGTCCACAGAAAATCCAATTCAACCTGTAGAGAGAGAGAGTTTGACCCAAGATTTTGTCAAGAAACTTAGGTTGATGTGGTGGCAGCACTTTCGCAATAAACTTAGCAGCTTCGGCTTTAGAGTAAGTAACATCAGATTTAGACCTTGAAGCTGCTTCGTATAAGTGAAGTGGCTTCATTTGTTGTAGATGGTTTCGGCTTCATAATTTTATATTATTTTTAAAGTGTTTTAGTGGATTTGGCTTCATTTGATAGAGAATTTATTTGAAAGATTCACCGAAATGAATTGGTTTCAAAGAGGATTGAAGATGCTTCATCTCACCTACCAATCAAGGTCTTCAGACAAGATCTTTAGTTTTCAAGCTTAAACCCAATATTATCTTTGGTATTATGGCAAGTAAATTGTGTTCTTAGAACTGGAGTTGGGATGAGACTAACATGTGATTGAAAAAAAAAAATTTGTTGCATTTTAGGATCAGGTAACCTCATATTTGCATAAATCAAATACTTAATTGCTGACATTATCTGTAGTTATAAAATATCTATGATTTATGCATAAAATTTAAGGAGGCATTTAGTTCATTATCTTAGTGTTGTATCATATTATTTTACCTTCACACATCTAATGCAACTGGCTGAAATAACAAGAGATATCATAATTAAATATCATAAAAGGAACATTATTACATGAATTAAGCATCAAAATTCACCAGCTAAATGCCCAAAAAAATAGAGAAAAAATCAGTCAAGTTTTCTCTGCAGTACAGAAGAGAAGAGAAAAGGAAAAAGATACCAGGCCAACAATTGCGCAGAACATAGTTCACAGTAATGCAGTTTATTTATTTTTTATACTTAATATGATGTTTATGACTTTTTTCAATTAGTATAAATATTTTATACTTAATATACATATTTTTGTGCTTAATACAGATGACTTTTTTTATTACTATAGTTTAATATGAATATTTTCTACTTAGTATGAAATTTTTTGCTTAGTATAAATATTTTTTATGTTTAGCTTAGTTTTTTTCCTTAATATGAAAAGTTATGAAAATGATAGTTATACTAAATTACAAAATATGCATACTAAGAATAAAAATTTTCATTCTAAAACATCATACTGAGCAAAAAAATTAAATGGCATTAACTGTGTTGCTAACTATAGTGTGCGCATTATAGGGAAAACACCCCTAAATATTTTAAGGGCATTTACATACATACCATCTAAAAATTTAAATATTACATTGTCTTTTAAATATATGCCACATTATAGTTTGAATTTGGTGAAGATAATGGTATGTAAATATATTCATAATGTTGTGATATAAGTGGTGGTCTCCTAGCTCAGTGGGAAAGAAGCCTGCCTGAGTATTAAGGGGTTTCAAGTTTCAACTACACTGATATAACAATTTTAGTGAGAAAAATTGTGGAGTCGAAAGGAAATATGAAAAAAAATTGTGATACGAAGATAATTATCCAAATATTTCATCAAAAGAATAGGCATTTTTACTCAAATCTACAAGATAATTGCACAATGCCACTTATGAACAAAATGATACATTACTACTAATCAAATATCCAATGAGAAAAAAAAAATCATTCTTTTCATAAATAAAAAATTAACCTGCAATCCATCAAGAAGCAGGATAAATGAACAGAAACAATAATCAGTTTTGTGGACCTCGACGGCAAGTTTTTACATAAAATAAAATTTACAGATCACTATGCCATCATAATCATAAGTAGCAAATACATATATATGTACAGAGTAAGATGAAGGAAAGAAAGAAGCTTATCTTATTAGCTACAGGAAGTCCCACTGCCAATATACCTTGTCTACTATCCCTCCTCCACTCCGAACTGCGAAATGGAGGGTCTCTGAAGCTGGAGGGACACCCCACAGCAGTGGAACTGCTACAGTCATGCTCAGCTTCTCCTGCAAACCGCCTTTGCTGGCCTTTTCTGCTGTCACTACCTGCATGCGTTCAGAAACCAATTTGTGTTGAAAATACACGAGTAATTATCCCACATTCGTAATTTTACAAATTATATTGTTAATATACAAGTAATGACCACTCACTGTTCTATGTTTTGGCTAATGGGCGCTCATTCACATGCGTATTAATCCCAACTTGAGCCCGGGCCCTGTTTGCTTGCCCGTTTAAAATTAACCCGGTTTAATTTTAACCAGGCATATCACATCACATATAAAATTTAATATTAAAAATTAACTTTATTTCACATCTTACACATATTACTAAAATAATAACTAACTTATATCACATCCCTCACATATCCCAACATAATAACTAACTTTATATCACATCCCTCACACACCCCAACATAATAACTAACTTTACTTTACATTATTCACAACTTTCAATAAAAAAATATCTATATTCAAGTTTAATTTTAACCTTTTTAAATTTTACCTTATAAACAAACAGACCGTGTTTCTCCACAACAAGTAGTAGGATGACTCCCATTATGCTATTATATGGTTTAAGTGAGATCAAGATGTGCATGTACTTGATAAATTAATATGGCCCATAAAATGGAAAAAGAGTAATGCTGATGAATTCTCATGTGACATATGAGCAATCATCTTCTGTTGGTAGCTCAACAAGAAGTTGTGATGTCGATATACAAGTGGCGGCCCTTACCCATTATCCTAAACTTTTGGGTTAATGATATCCTATCACTTGTGCATTGGGATCGACTTAGGCCCCTGATATTTCTCCGCCAACAATTTAGTCTACTGCTCGAGATCTCAAAAGATTATGATTAGTTTTATAGTTAAAATTTCCTAGTGATGATGGGTAGGTGATTTTCCTTATTTAAGAAATAAATGTGTAAATTCAGAGAATTAGCACGCCATTTCAAGCTGCCGGTACTAATTTTATCAATCCTTGAAAATGAAATTGCTTGGGGGACATTCTATTTGGTTATGGATGAAAACTAATTAGATGGACCACGTTGAAATGTATTAGGAGATCTAATGAATTACATGAAACCAAAAATGGCAGGAAGAACCTGTTTGAAACAATTGAAAAGACATGGCTAGTGGCTACATGAAAGATACGCCAAACCTTAAGCCTTTTTTAAAAATAACTTCATCCTAATTTACAGCTGGCTACTAGAACCCTTTTTTATGATCATCTATCTAGGTATTTCATATGGCTTAAAATCTATCAAGCCTACAAAATATTCATACTATTTCAGGAAAATACTAATTCATATAACAAAAATTGCATATAGAACCATGAACACTGAAGCTCCCCATCATTGTGTGATCTATGGAGAATTGAGGCACACAAGCCTTATCCCTACATGATAAAGAGAACATTTTCCAGGCCAACTTAGACAACTACAGTTTGTGACGCAAGAATAAGAAAAATTAGCCATACTTTATGTTGAATAACAATATCGAAAATGAAGTACTCAAATTAAGTACCTCGCCACCGTTTTCCAAGACAATGTCTTCTACAACATCACTCAGCATCTCAATCGAGCGACAGAAACCAAAGATGCATAGCCTTCTTCCCATGTTTAGACCCTTGAAGTAATATTTCCATGTTTCAGCAAAGCATAAGTTGGATCGTGGAAAAGATAAGTGATCAAACCTAAGAATCACTGACATTTGTAGCTGCAATATCAAAGAGCGCACCCAAACATAGGCCTTGGTTAGGATCCATGTAATCAATCTCTTGAAATCTTTGGGGTCTTTGTGATGCCTTTGATCTACCTTGCCTCTTCTGCCCAGATTGCAAACATTACTTTCAACAAACTGGAACATGAATAGATTTTTCACTTCTTTTATTACAGATGTTTATTCTGCCTATTTTGGGAAAGTTGTCTGCAAATGTCGCAAGGCAGTTCTTTTTTTTTCCATTGTATGCATTTGAAACTAAGGCTCTGTTTGGTAATAATAAAAAAAAGAAGATTTGGTTGAAATTTTTAGTGATTTTTGAAAAATGTGTATGATGTAAAATAAAGTAAGTTGGTTATATTAAAAATTATGTATGATGTGAAATAAAGTTGATTGATTTATTGAGAATTGTGTTGGATGTGAAATAAAATGATTGTTTAATGTTGGAATTTGTGTGAGATGAGATATAAAATAATTTTTTAAGTTTTTTTAAAATAAATTTAAGATTTTGACCATGGGTAATTTTAGCCATGATTTTTAGTCCATTGCCAAACAGGGCCTAAGACTGTATTTCACTTCCATCAGTTTTATAGCATGTAAAATCATATGCAACAGATCTTGCAGTATTTATTTACAGTAAGCAGAGGGTAAATAAAAAAGGGGGGAAGAAAAGCTCGAGTGTGTTTTGAACACAACACTAATTACAGACACCAAGTATAAATAAGTGTGAACTGTTACGAATAGAGTACATGCATTACTTCAAATCCCTACCATCCCAAAGATGTAAAGATATTATGTAATTCAGAAGTACAGATGTAACTTTAATATTAACTTCAAAAAAGAGAAAATAATGTGAGTGTGGCACCTGCTGAAGATAAGATGAGGGTAGTACATTTAATTGACCAATCATCATTGACCATTACAGGCCCAACGCATTAATGTGAGGAGATCCAAGTCATAGTAAAGAAAGAAGGATATAGGACCAAAAATGAAAAACAAATCTAAGTAGTTGGGATTAAAGCTTTCTTGCAATCTTTGTAAAGTTGTAAGATTAATGAAAATATCGAAACCTATAAATACAAAAAAAAAAAATTAACAGTGATTTAATCCTGCAACAGATGATTTCTTAAACAAGTCCTTTTAAGAGAGGAATCCATAGTAGTGATGAAGCCTCAAAGACACTAACAAATTTATTGACCATTCAGTAGCGTTAAACACTGACAATCTAAAGACATGGACAATAAGATGCGGACATGATGGCCAACGTTTCAACAAGGAAAGAAAATAAAATCGTCAAGTCTAAAATAACAATCTCCAGGTCATCTATTAATAAAAAATGGTGAGAAAGATAGTAAAATCAAGCTGTTAAAATTGATTACGTCTGATGCAAACTGACGAGGAACAAGTGAGCCCCCAATTTGAATGAGCCCTTCAGCAGTGAAAAGGGTGATTTTATTTTCAGGAACCCATTGAACAGCTGCAAAACATTTACGAAAATGTCAAGCTTTATTTTCATATATAGAAATGAAGCTTGTATGCGATCTCATGGGAATCAAGCTACTGGAATTCAGCTGCAAAACCGTATAATGTTTTCATATATTATTGTAACAACCCTTTACAAAAATCATGGACAGGAGATTGTAATCTAATAGTAATTATTTACCATAATACAATTACGAAGATTAGTTTGCTTAAAATCTCAGATGAACAGGTTTTCTTGACAATTAGCATTCTCATAGAGAAAATCAAAAGGTAAACCTAAAATTTCAGATGCAAATCTAACATTTTAGCCATTAAATTGTCACTTCAATGGTCTGACGACATATCTATCAAAACACTAAACCCAAAAGAAAAAAAAAATCATAAGCCTAATTTGATGCCTCCAAAATGTTAATAAAACTTAATACAGAGGGATTAATACACGAATGGACGAACAACAAGCTAATCGAAAGATCCACGATATGGCAAATTCATAAAAAGAATCGCCTAAGTCTACGCAAAGCATCTCATACATCAAATTTCATAAATCCTACTCACACTCCTCCGCCTTCTCTTCACCAAACACAAAGGGCCACGAGAACGAGAAGAATTAAAGCAATGGAAAGCACAATTAACGGATTATGACCAGAGTGAATGTCATTAAACATAGTCGTTCAATTCCCCAGACTCACCCGATCCATCGGCAGGGGCAGACGAGGACTCCCAAGGGTACGGCCCATAAGGATCTCCACCGAAGCAGAAGCCCTCGCCGGATTCCGTGGCTTGGCATCGGAAAGCGTGGAAGGATCGGCCACGCAGAGAACTACACGACCCAAGAGTGAGCTTCGCCGGCGACGCCGGGCGAGGGAGGCCCGGGAGCAGATGAAACCGAGATGTGAAAGAGAGCGTAGTAGACTCCACCATGGCTTCGGGGACTATGAACAGGGTAAACGGGGAGAAGGGAGAGGTGGGAAGCGCGCCGGACCGGCGGTGGGCAATAGGAACAAGGTACCAACTCCATTTCACGTGGAAGAAAAGAGCAGGTCAGCTCACAGAATGTAGCCTTCCCTGTGGCAACATGTATGCCCAGGGTAAAAGTACAAGAAACTTGAAACTCACCCATAACCTGTTCATTTTTTAATCGACTAGAAATCAGTTGAAAATTTTAAATTAAATTATAAGATAAAAAATTTAACTTAAAATTTATTTTAAGTCAATTTCAAGTTAGTTCTAACTCGCTCAAAATATAATTTGATTTGACTCAAAACTATTTGTATAATATAAATAATTTTAATATAATATATATATATATATGAAATTCTGTTATATATAATTTACTAATATTTTAATTGTTGAGTAGATGAGGTTCAACGCTTATTCTTCCTAAGTTTTAAAGATAAATTTTTTTTGGATACAAAATATTCTTAATTTTTTTATAATTACAAGCTGATTTAAATCATGATTCGAGCCGGCTCGAAATTAAGTTTATTCGAGCCGAGCAGGCTTGAATCATGTCCCATTTTGATTTCGAATAGATTTTGAGTCAAACTAAGCTTGAAATTTCTAATTTTAAATTAATTTTGGCTCGCTCAAAATCGATCTGATAACAACTTTAGACCAGGCAGAGTAATTCATGCTAAACTTGAAATTAATATGTCCAATATTTTAATTTTTAATTAAATTTTAAAAATAATATGTATATACAATTTTAATGTTATTTTTTATGAAAACTTCTATAATATATTTATATAGAGAAAAATTCTAGTTATATTTTAAAATATACTTTAAAATTTTTTAATAAACTTGGCTTATGTCGGGTCAACTTAGGTTCAAGCTAAGTCTAACCTTCTAACTCATTTTGACACCACCCTTACCCGTTGCTAGGGGTGGCAATTTGTACCCGTACCCGATAAACCCGTCCCGACCCGCCCCTAATGGGACGGGTATGGGTACTCAAATTTTACCCGGAACACCCGCCCCGCCCCGCCCCATTATGAAATGGGGCGGGTTCGGGTATGAATCATATAGACCCGCCCCGCCCCGTACCCGATTTAATAAATTTAAAAATTTTAAAAATTTTAAATTTTAATATCTAAATAAAAATAGTACTTTGGAAAGAGAATGCATGTACTCTTTACTGTAAAATTTTTCTTACTTGTGATAGTTGACATTTCCAGTTGGCTCTTAAATCAATTGATACATGTTGCCTGCAAGGGTCTTATAACTACCTCATATTTGATTTTCCCTTTAATTGTCACATGCTTGCTTTATATAGAAATTCATGCTAAGAAAGTTGGCAATTTGAAGAATTTATATGAAAGTTATTTATTATTCCTGATCTTGTTACATATATTTACATACAAGGAATGATTTCTATAGAAAATGTCACTAACACCATGTGGTTACGATTTTTGTTGTTTCAAATAGAATAAAATAATTCGATTTTCATTAACTGAGTGAGGAAACGGGGCGGGGCGGGGCGGGTACGGGTTTATGAAAATTAGAAGCGGGGCGGGGCGGGGCGGGGCGGGGCGAAAACGGGTATGGGGCAGGTATGGGTAATGAATGATATATAGCGGGGTAGGTATGAGTATTTATAAACCCGACCCAAACCCGCCCCGTTGCCATTCCTACCCGTTCCATCCAAGTCTGACGGATCTAGAGCCTCTATTTGATTGAGTGTCAGATTGGCCATAATCACTTTTTAAAAATTTAAAATATAAACTCTATTTTTTTTAATATATAAATTTTAATATAAAAAATTTATCTTATATTATATTTTATGTATTTTTTGATACATCAATTAATTTTATTTTATATTTTATATAATATAAAAAAAATTTATGACTAAAATGTCCTCCAACCAAAATAAAAGATATTAATAATAATTTATTATCTAATTAGTAATCTAAATAGATTTTAAACATTTAGATAATACTATATGTTATTTAAAGTTATAGATAAATAATCTTAAATATATATATATATATATATATTATTGAAGTTCATGTCTTTTATTTTTGACATTTGAGATTAATAATTATGTGAATTTCACACAATTTAAAGTAGAGTTATACTTTTTTTTTTAATGGCTTATGGGCTGTTTGAACTTTTTTTAATTTTTTTTAATAAAATTAATAGCAACTAGACTCTTCTAATTTAAGCCATCCCTAAAATTTCTAAATTAATTAAATTGATCATATAATTTAAATTAATATACAAATAAGTTTTTTAATATTAATTAAAATATTTAATGTTGACTATTTTCTCTAATTAATATCTCAATTTAGATATTATTTTTATTTAAAATATTTATTAAGATTTTTAAATTAGTTAGATTAGCTTGTTAATTTAAAAAATATCTTCTATTATATTTTTTTAATTAATTTAAAACCTAGAGGACTTAAGTACACATAAATCTAAGAGGTAATTTCATTTAAGTTCTTAAGGTTTGTGTACTTTACCATAAGTTCACGAATATTAGAACATATCATACATGTCTGCAAAACGTATTATATAATTCACTGAAGTCTTAACTATTTTTAAAAATCTTTCAATTATGTTCAATATGATATTTTTTGTTTAATATATCATTAATTCATCTATTAAAAAAATAAAATTAAAATAAATATTTTTTAAATTTACCATTTTACTCTTAAATTTCATCTGCTGTGAACTCGACGAACACTCGACATAAGCTCACTCTTGGCTATCCCGTGACTGCTTGCGTGCTGCTGCCTGCACTCAAGCAGGCTACGCGCACGGAGCCATATGCCTACAAGCAGTTGCCCTCACGGCTATCCGCAATTGCCTATGCCCGACCGCCCTTGTAGCTGTGCGCATCTGCCTGCGCGTAAATAGGTCGTGCGCGTAGGTAGCTGCGCAACTTGACCAGCTTGTAGGAGGCCATATGCGTAGCAGCAGACGACTCGATCTGGTAAATTTGCGCGGGTTCGGTGAGGATGGAAACAGTGGTGACACAATCTAAAAATTGATAGATTAAGTAAAGGTATTTTTCTAGTTTTAAAAATACTTAATAGATTTTATCACAGAAAAACCATAATGTCATGTATAGTATTTTTAGTGAATATCTATAATACATTTTGATATTTATAGATTTTTGTAGTAAAATAATCAAATCTCAAAGCCTACATGACATTACCTCTAAATATAAATTAGAGAAATCTAATTACTATTGACTTTTTTAAAACGATGCATGATGAAAAATAAAGTGAATTGATTGTATTAAAAATTATATAAAATTTAAAATAAAATAATATTTTAATGTTGGATTATACTTGAGATATATAAAACAATATCTATTTTAATTAAAAATTAAAAATATGATGGCCCATCAAATTTTCAATACCTACAGATATAACGTCATTTCAGATAATTATGCACATGTCACTTAAAATGATCTCATTTGCATATTAAACAATCAATTATTATAATTTAAATCTCATACTCAAATTGATTATGGATTATAATTTGGTCACCTTGAATGTTATCAATTATTATCATCATTAATTCCATATACTTGAATATTTATTAAAAAAAAATAGAAAATTATGAGTGTAATATGAGCTAGGAGAAGATATGGCCTTAATGGGCTGGGCCGTTCGGGCTGATCGGGCTGTTCGGCCCGATTGGGCCGTTCGGGCCTATCGGGTCTTTCGGGGCCTTTATGTCTAATGGGTCCCCATGCCTGTATTAACGTCCCTAGTTTGACAATCGGCAGTTGAGGCATTTCCGCATTTTCTCTCTCATCCCGCCGCCGTCTACATGGCGTTTTCCGGCGCCATCTACGGCGCCGATGGCATATACCGCTCGCCACGCCCGCTCGTCTCCTTTCCCTCCGATCCGTCCCTCTCCATGATCACCTTCCTCTTCCGTAACGCCTCTTCGTATCCTGACCGCATCGCCGTCGTCGATGCGGACTCGAACGATTCCCTCACCTTCTTGCAGCTTCAATCCTCCGTCCACTCCGCCGCCGCAGGATTTCGCCGCCTCGGCATAGGAAAGGGGTCCATCGTCCTCATCTTCGCTCCCAACTCCATCCACTTCCTTGTCGCGTTTCTCGCAGTCGTTGCAGTGGGCGCCATTGCCACCACTGTGAATCCACTGTACACAGTCGCGGAGCTCTCCAAGCAAGGCAAAGACTCCGGCGCCCAGCTCGTCGTCAGCGTCCCTCAGCTCCTCGATAAGGTTAAATCGTTAGGTTTACCGATTGTCTTGTTGGGCTCAAAGACGACCTCTGCGACTGACGGTTCTGAGACTCCTATCTACTATTTCTCCAATTTTTTGGCCTTGCCGAAGTCGGAGTATTCGCCGCCGCCAATTAGCCAGTCGGACATCGCGGCGCTGCTGTACTCGTCCGGCACGACAGGGGCGAGCAAGGGGGTGATCCTAAATCACAGAAACTTCATCTGCGCCTCGTTAATGACTTCCGGCGATCAGGATCTGAGAGGAGAGCCGCCAAACACTTTCCTCCTCTTTCTCCCGTTGTTCCATATATTTGGGTTGTCTGTGATTGCTTATGGGCAACTGCAGAGAGGGAACAGCTTAGTGGTGATGGAGAGATTCGACATGGAGACGATGCTGAGATCAATCCAAAAGCATAAGGTGAGCCATGTTTGGGTTGTCCCGCCTGTCATGATTGCTCTTGCGAAGCAGGGTAAAGTGACAAAATACAACTTGAGCTCGCTGAGGTTCGTTGGGTCTGGAGCGGCGCCTTTGGGAAAGGATGTGATGGAGGAGGTGGCCAAGAACATTCCAACTGCACAGATTCTTCAGGTAAAATTCTTCTTACAGAAAATTGGTATTTAAAACATCGATGAGGGCAGCATCTTATTTTAAACAGGCATCTAATGTGTTGCATCTTTACTGAAAGTTGGTTATAGTGCAATTAGGATGTTGGTTTTCGTTTTATGAGAGGATCTGGAATTTCTATGTAGGATTGAGGGACTCTCGTTTATCTGGAAGTTAAGCACATCTCATCATTGGTAGCAGAATATTCAGGGCTTCCTCTATCTAACAATATGGCTGTGCAAATTAATGCTTTTGTTGCAGACTTAAGCACCTTTGAATTATTTTTTGCGTTTAAACAATTTCATGTATGCAAGTAAGTTAAGTTGTTGAAGTTATTTTTTATTCCAAACGCTATGTTCTCTTATCTTAAGCTGCTTCAATGGTGAGTTAAGCAGCTTAAGTTTAAGCTACTTGATAGTGGCTTATAGTGTTTGAACTTTTAAGCAGCTTAATTAAAACTTCAGCTATTTAACTTAAATAACTTAAGCTTTTACTAAGCAGATCCTTTATAAATTCTAAAATGGTGGAAACTTCATGGCACTGATTACACATAGGAAAGTTTTATTCACAAACACAACTGGCACCTTATGTTACACCAAGACCATTTCAAGAAGAAACTTAGGGGTTTCACTTTCACTAGAGATCATAGAATTTGAATCTATAAAAGACCGCTCATTTATGTAGCGACAGGGCTGTGTGCATTAACCCTTTACCACTATGGTGGAAGCTTCGTCACCCTGATTATGCCCCCTTTTGTTGCTGGCTAATATTTTAAATCTAGGGAACATTTATTAGGTGAGCAATATCTAGGGCTTTGTTAATTTCGCATTTCAAGGTCATCAAAAGTACATAGTCTGGTGTTTTACTGTCATTGGAGTTTACTGAGTTTAAACACACAAAACACCTCTCTGCTATGTAATGAATAAGGTTGTGTTTGTCTACCCTTTCCCACTATGATGGGAACTTCGTGACACTTGCTACACCCCTTTTTTTTAATGCTGATATTATAATTTTTAGGAATATCTTTTAAGTTAACAATACAATATTGCATGTTTCGAGGCATGTTATGTATTGGATATAACTAGTCAATGATTGTTAATGTTATTGTTTAGATATATTTTCTGTTAAAAAGAATTGTCTCTCTCCCATTAGAAATTTCTAATTGGCACATTAAAATCTTGATATTTTCAGGGAGCCCACTAGATATATGTATGGATATCTGACTAAAAGGTACCTCGGAGAACTTGTTAGATGTTTGACAGGAAAATTCTAGAGGGTGAATTGTAGTGATGAGTTCAAGTTGATCACCATCATCACTGTCCATTGAGGAGTTGGTATCTACAAATAGGGCCCAGTACTTCGCTTGTAATCTATCCAAAAAGTAAGGTAGAAGGAAGTCCTCAAGTGAGTGTGAGAGAAATGGGTGAGTGTAAGTTAGGTGTGTGACTGCCTAAAGCATTGTAATGTATCATCTTGTAATTGGTAAAGAAGTTATTTCCTTAGCCACTACTTTTTAGAGTATTGAGCATCGGGCACTACTCAACATTTTCCTTTTTTGGACAGGGGTATGGCATGACAGAGACTACTGGGATCATCTCTCTGGAGTATCCTACAGGAGAAGGTCGCCATTACGGTTCTACAGGATTTCTTGCCGTTGGAGTTGATGGTAAAGTTATCAACGTAGACACACAGATGCCTCTCCCACCTAATCAGCTTGGGGAGTTATGCTTTCGTGGACCCAACATAATGCTAGGTAAAGTTGAACCATAGTTACGCTCTTGATTTGGATGAATTTTATAACTTTTGCATTGTCATCACAAGTTTAAACTTTTCATTTTTTTATGGTAAATTTGCTTATTTATATACGAGTCTTGCTTATTTACATGCTAACCATTCAAATTTGAGATTTTATATGTACACATTTTAAACACAATGATTGAGGGCTTATGCCTATTCTTTTGAATAGGGATATTCTTTTTCTTGGTATGATGGATTTAAATTTTTCTAGATAGATGAATAGCCAGAACTCTTTATTCCAACATAGATTGGAAGAAGCCATAGAATCTAACTTCAATGGTAGATGACAGTGTTAATTGGATGATTTATCTGTGATAAGACATTGTTACAATAGCATTTACGTTAATCCCCTTTTGTTTATTTTGCAAATTACATTGCATGTGAATACATTCCTCAGTTTGCTAAATTTTTGTTAATCTGAACTGTTTCTTTCCCTCAAACTTTAAACTTTTCTCTAGGATATTTGAACAACCCAGAGGCCACTAGGTCGACTTTAGATGAAGAAGGATGGTTGCACACAGGCGATCTTGGTTATTTTGATGAGAAAGGCCAGCTTTTTGTGGCTGACCGCATAAAGGAGCTGATTAAATACAAAGGTTTTCAGGTAAACTTATATTGATAGAATTTTTTGTGTTATATACTGTTCAAATACTTTTCATGGGATCCATTGTCATTGATGCATTATATTACTTTGAGCCTAACTTGAAATGAATATCGTATAATGTCACTTGATATTGAGCTATGAAGTGCAAGAGAAATCAGTGAGAGTTGCCATATTTCTGCACCTCATTCCTCGTCATTGATAGCTTCATCCAATAATTTGTGTTTGACTTCATGACTCTTCATTGCCCATCACATTTATGGTAAATCTCTAATGATCAACTAATCTGAAATCTTTAGGGTTGTATGTTGCATTCAAAGAATATTTTTATATTTTTACTGTCTTCTCACATGTAAAGTCATTTGACTTCACACTGTAGATTCAATACAGTATAGATATCTCTTTTTATACTATAGTCCCATGCTAGGAATACTCGGCGGCCACTGCGGCTCGAACTCGATAATTACATACCACTTTGGGGTTTCACTTTTGTTTTCATTGTATAAACGTAATGCATACTGTTAAACATCTATAATTTAGGTTGCGCCGGCTGAACTCGAGGGACTGCTGCTTGCTCATCCTGAGATCATAGATGCTGTTGTCATCCCGTAAGTTCTCAGCTAACAGCTGAACTTCAAATAATCATCTCTTCTATCTTAGATTTCTATTCTGCCTCAGATTTCCTGATGCTGAAGCTGGTGAGGTCCCCATAGCATATGTGGTTCGCTCTCCCAACAGCTCACTGACCGAATTGGATGTAAAGCAATTCATTGCAGATCAGGTAATTTAAGTCTTTGTTCTGTAGAAATATATTTTTGAATTGGTTTGTATTATTATTTTAATATTATGACGTGAAATAATACTATTATTTTATTATTAAAAATTATGTTAGATATAAAATAAATTCATTTATTTCTCGTTAAAATGAGTGCAGAATATAAAACAAAATTATTTTTATAATTGAATTTTATGCATTGTTGAGATTTATTTAGTTAATTATAGAACTTATCTCCAAGGCCTGTCTGTAAATAACAGTCATACATATGATATTTTAGTTAAGTTAATTTTAATCAGGTGAGATTAAATAGTAAAATTAAGTTCAATTGATGATGTTTATATCTTGAAAATTATGTATATTGTAAAATAAAGTTATATAAAATGTGAGATAAAGTAATTTTTTTAAATTTAATTTGGATGTAAATTGTCTGATTAAAGTTAATGCGGTGTTGTTTTACCTATTATTATTTTATGGGTTAATTATTAAAAATTTCTATAATTAATCTTTAATAATTATATTTTGGTTCACAGTTTTGAAAAACTTATTGAAAAGTTCATACAGTGTAATAACTAATATTACAAACAAGATCCATATTATTAACAAATATCATTTTTACCCTTGATGTTTATTCAAATTTGCAAATTTATGCTATTATAAATTCTCTCACATTACTCTTTCACTTATCCCTTGTCGCTGCCTCACCGGCCTTGTCCAAGAGAAGGGAGAGGAAAGAGAGAAAGAGAGAGCGGAGGGGGGCAGACCGAAGCTTGCTCCCTAGTGAGAGCAGGCAAGAGAGAGAGATAAAAAGAAAGGGATAATGAGAAGTAAATTCGGAATTTCAAAGAAAACAATAATAAGAATAATAATAGCATAAATTTTTTAGATGCTGACGAAAACTATTAATTTTTTGGAATTTTTATTGCTACAAAGTCTCACTTTTCAAGAAATTTTTAAAAGTGATGGTCTAAAATATAATTAAGAATGAATTATAGAGTTTTTTTCAATAATTAACCCTGATTTTATTGTCAGGTTGCTCCTTTTAAAAGATTGAGGAGGGTTAGCTTTGTGAACAGTGTGCCCAAGTCTGCATCTGGCAAAATTCTGAGAAGGGAACTCATTCAGAAGGTGAAATCCAATTTGTAGTCATTGTCCCTTCTCTTCTCTACCATTGAGGTTCTTGAGATAAATGTTATTAATAAGTAGCATACTTCATTAACATTATATTTACCTTCTTCTAAAAAATTATATATGTTAAAAAAATACATATATATATATATATATATTTATTTATTTAGAATTTATATCAAGCGAGCTAATCTAATAAAATGTGAGCCTAAGTTGTAGCGGAGTCGAGCCCTAACCTGAATGAGTTTTGACTTTCAAACAAGTTTTTAATTATTTTTAAATCCCTATCATGACAATGAATTATTGAATTTGAATAACGACTAGATAACAATAATTGATTTATTAGTCAAAAGTTGTGAACTTGATCATTGAATTCAGCTTTTGAGTTTTGACCTGTTTGAAGTGAGGATCAAAATTGTACTATTTTAAAAACAATAATAAGAATAATAAATAAATTTTAATATAAAAAAAAATATTATTTTATTTCACATATTTAATAATTTTAAATAAAAATATCAATTTTATTTCACATTCTACATTAAAATATTGGAATTGAGTATTTTGATCTAGAATGTGAAATAAAGTTGATATTTTTATTAAAAATTATTGAATATGTGAAGTAAAATATTATTTTTTTATATTAAAATTTTTATAGAATGATTAAAAAAATTTATTTATTATTCTTATTATTGGTTTTTAAATTAATACCATTTTGGTCTTAAATTTAGTTCTAGCGTCAAACAGGCTGCTAAAAGCTTATTTCACTATGAGAAAAAAGAAAATGAATAGAAATGTAAAACATATATTATTTAAGTAATTAAATATAAAATTTTTAAAAATATTAGTCAACTACATAATTTTATGTAATTTCGGTCACCAAAGCAAATATCCCAAAATTTGTAATTCACTCTAAGCTGGCCTATTTTTAAATTAAATAATCATCATTAATGTTGGAGGAGAAGAAAGAAATTTAATTTGGAAGAGAAATTTGAATTTGAGAAAGAGTTTTAAATTAAATGAAATATTTTATTTAGATATTTATGAAAATATAATATTTTATTTAAATGTTTGTAAGATTTAACTGTAGGTTTGTAATTTTTTGAAAATATCAAAGAAATATATAATTTTGTATATTCTCAAAACCCAAGTGTAATTTACCCTTGGTTAGATTGAAGTATTTGATTAAAAAAATATTTTTAAATATTTTTTTATTTTTTACTTTAAAAGTTTTAGAGTAAATTACATTTAGATTCCTGAGTTTAATGCTTAATATTGTGCAGTTTATTTTTTTTAAATAACGTTAGGTCCCTAAGTTTTAATAAATTATCAAATATTTTTTTTAATTTTTTATAATTATATTTTTTTAAAATTATCATTGTAATACTTATATTAATTATTTTATTAATTTATTTTATTGTATAAAATACTTAATTTTTTGTCCTTTAATTGTGCTGATTAATGCCATCGCTCATATTCGTTCAATTGATATGGAAGGTAAATATTTTTTGTGCGACTTTTCCCTTATCCTTTAACAATGGCCTCCACGCATCGCCTCAATCTTAGTCTATTATGATCACTTTTTCCTTATCATCATCAATGGCCTTCATGCATTGCCTCAATATCTCCGTGACCTTGTCGTCATTCCAATTATGTAAAATCCCCGTTGTAAAGCATAAAAATATACATTATATGCTTGATTTTGAAATTATATATACATATATGTCAGCTCTAAATTTACTCTAAATTATGTTGTTGTTTGGTTCAAATCTTGATTTTTATAATATTTATTTTACATGAAATATAAATTTAATATAAAAATTAAACTTTGTGTTATGTATTATTTATAAAAATTAATTTTATTTTATATTCTATAAAAATAAATAAATTTTAATTTACATTCAACATATATCTCAAAATAAAAATAGAAAGTCAATTGTTCTATATTATTTAAATATTCACATTATTTTGATGTTAATATATTATCTAAATATTTATATTATGTATAAATTACTATTTATTTAATTTAATATTGTTATACTAAAAAATAATTTAACACTTTCACATTACTTTATTTTTTAGTATAACAATATTAAATTAAATAAATAGTAATTTATATGTTACGAGATGAATATCTAATATGATACAGAAGGTCCAACATGAAGAAGAATTTTCAAAATACTTACTTCAAAAATATGAGAATTTTCATCCTCAACAATATGAAGAACTATATCCTATATTAGAAGTAAGATATAGCTATACAAATATCAACTCTTCACATATGAAAAGAGCAAAACGAAAATAATGTTTGAAGAAAGTAAATACACTACTACCAGAAGATCTTCAAATAAAAATTTTGGACATTATATATAAAGATAAGGCACTGTCATATTTACAAAATGAAATGTTAATTAGTTTACCGGATGGTCAACAGAGAATATTCGTAGCCTTTACACTACATATGGAACGCCCAATCGAATTGGGCATAGTCCGCAAAATTTTCATCGACACACATAATTATGATGAATAGAAAAGATTTCCTCAAATTATCAAGGCTATCATCTCTTCTACTGAACAATATGAACAGATTCTAGAGTTCGAAATTATTTCTACATTTATTTTTTGTTGAACCAGATGAATATCTAGTCCATCCAGCATATTAAATATGGCGTCTCACTAGACAGCGAACTCGTGGATAGCCAAATATGAAGGAGTTCTTTGGTTAATTTTGGGATAACGAACAAACAAAAATTTATCAGAATTTTCAAAATGCCAGTACAGGCGAAGGGAGCAGAGAAGTCCAACATTTATTTAATTTAATATTGTTAAAGTAACATATAAATTAAAGTAACATATAAATTACTATTTATTTAATTTAATATTGTTATACTAAAAAATAATTTAACACTTTTTTTATTATAATTAAAGTAACATGTAAATACTATTTCATTTTATGTGATATTTAGAAATATATATATCATCAAAATAAATAATAAACTTTTACAAAAATTATAATAATATTAAACTAAACATCTCTGCCTTTATTTGAGTTGTTTCACGAAATTTGAATATAAAAATATCTGATCTACCAGCTGCGTTACTTTGGATTCAATCATTAGACATATGATATTATTATCTATAAAAAAAAAATTAACTTTTATAAAATTCTAAGGTGAATGCCAAATATGAGCATAAAATTTGCAAAATTTAAGCTCTAAGGTCCTATTTGGTATTTGGTATGAAAATTAAAATAGTATTAATTTAAAAATAATAAATAAATAAATTTTTTAATTATTATACATAAATTTTAACATAAAATATATTATTTTATTTTACATACTCAATAATTTTTAATAAAGATATTAATTTTATTTCACATTTTATGTCAAAATACTTGAATCAAATATTTTGATGTAGAACATGAAATAAAGTTAATATTTTATTAAAAATTATTAAATATATTAAATAAAACTGGCCCGCGGGCGTCCGCCGGC
>KZ452995.1:536052-549808 GCA_002786265.1 Apostasia shenzhenica | reverse complement strand
CAAGGGATAATAGTGAGATTAGATTTATATGAGAAATTGAATTTGGACTGAGAGTTTTTAATTCAGAAGATATTTATTTAATGATATTTTATATATGTTGATATAATTAGAATATATAGGTATTTTAATCATAATAATTATTATATATTTTATTTAAATGTTTCTGTATATAAGAGAATTATAGTTAGACCTGTAGGTGTGTGGGTGTAATTTTATGTTTGAAAATGGGATAATAATAGAATATAGGATATTCCAATCGTAGTTGTTGAAATTACTTTATTCATAGAGGAAAACCCAAGGATTGATAAAATCTGTATCAGACAGAGTACTCTTTTGAGTTTAAGATTGAAGTATTCGTTGATTAAGAAATATTTTTAAATATTTTTTTATTAAATTTTTAACTTTTTAAAAGGTTTTAGGAGCAAACTTACGTTTAGATTCCTATAGAGTTTTTAGGAATGCTTAAAAAAAGGTTCGTTTCATTAATTGTGCAGTTTGGAGTTTATTTTTGTAAATAACTGTTCAAGGATATAATTTTTATTTCAACTCATTTATTTTTAGGTAATAGTAGATATTATGAATAAATATTTATTTACTCTCCAAATATCTATTTTTAATTGTCTTTTTTATTATTATTTGTAAACTCGGGTTTTTTTAAATTATCATTGTAATACTCTGCCTATAAACATATGGCAATAGAATGTTTAAAAATTTACTTGGTTTATAGAATGTAATTTAGTTGTTATTGTATAAAGATAGACTTAAGTTTATTTTTGTTTCATTTTTATAATTGTGTTAGTTTAGTATTTATTAAAATATAAGCACATATTTTATCAAAAAAATGTGCGTGTCTCAATATATATTTTCGTAAAATTATTCACACTTATTGATTTATTAGGATTTGTTAAATATGAAAATTTTTAGGTGTTTGTGTATTGTGCGATTTTCCTTATCCTTTAACAATGGCCTCCCGCATCGCCTCAATCTTAGTGCTAGATTATGCTGATCCACTTAGATTCACATATCATCATGCTATATTAGGCCTTGTAGATATTGCATTATGATGTAATAATAAAGTCCAAATTCGATGATCTCTATTGTAGTCCATGGATCATTTATTGGTTATTATCAAATCCTCGTTGTAAAAGCATAAAATGACTATCTATACTCTAATGATATGAATTTCTTGAAATTAATATTAGCAACTAATATTAAGTTAGATTCAGAATTAATTATTACTATCTAAAATTATAACTTACTATTAATTTATAATGTTGTTGTTTGGTTTTTCGAGTATAATCTATGATTTTTATACTTATGATATAATTTTTTATCTTTAATTTATTTACTATGATTTATAAATTAGAGATATAATGTAATTTATCAAACATATGACAAAAAAAAATAATTAAGTGAATCTTTTAGTGGTTTTGGTGATAGATTTTAGATTGCTCGTAATTTATATAATTGGAAAATTAAAGATTATTATTTGTTTATAGTATACGATACTTACGTACAGGAATAAATGTTTATTTAATAAATTTTTGAGTATATATATAACATCAAAACACCTCATATTTAATTCAATTTGAGTTAAATTGATTATTTGTTCTTATAAAATATAGAAATAGTGAAAGTTGTTCAAATTGTTTATATTATTTAAATACTTTTCACAATTATATTAGTTTGTATAGTAATTATATATATACTAATGTATATCTAAAATATTATATTATGTATAGGCAGAATTACCTTATTATATATTTATTTAAAATACTCTATATATATTCTATTGTGTAATAAGGCTGATTTTTCTTTTCGGGAAGCATCTTATGGTACTGAGTTTATGTTCCACGAAAGAGTTTAGGGAGAAAGATTCTATTGCATGGCGCATTAGACTACATCTTCTTGATCTTAAAAAAATAATTTAAAGACACTTTCACATTACGTATGTTAATTATTTTTAAGTTATATAGTATATGTAGTATATATGACACCTAAGTAGTGTAATAGTAGTTCAATATTAAAGTTAGTACAAATTTCTGATGTGTTATTATTGTAGTTCGAAGTAATGATTATAAATACATAAATAAATCTAATTTATGTAATTTTGATTGTTCTTGGAAATTTGAAGCTATTTATGAAAGAGAACTTGAGGGTTAACTCAAAACGCTACATGAAGAAAATTGCGGTTCGAAAGATACTTGAAAATTAAATAACAACCTTAGAACTAAAAACGATACTACCCAAGAGGTATATATTGTTTTATATCTCTGCAAACATAATATTTTATGATGATTAGAATACCTATATTTTTAAACTATTAATTTTATAGTGATTTAAATAACGCTCGAAGATTAATATTTATATAGGCTATAATCATTAATCTATAATGATGTTTGATTCAGTTTTAAATCTCTTCACATTACATGAAAATGTCAAGACAAGTTAAACTGTAAGAATATCAAGATATAATATGTAATGATTTATATGTATAATTATGTAAACATGACACATCGCGACTATACTTTTGTACTTAGTTCAATTGATATTAGAAAGATATCAAATGGATCCTCTCAAATAAATGCAATTTGGACATATATTAATATTTTATACTAAGGATATTAGAGTGCATAACACTGTACGTTATATTTCTACTCATGGGGAAATATAGTTAAATGTTATAATATAACAAATTGGGGGTACGGTGTTTTATAATTTGGGCCGATGGTTCAAACGAGTGAATATTCGTCGCAGCGCCTTTCACAGATTTAGAGCGTGACACTATCTGTAGATGGTACAGACGTGCCTCAAATCGAATATATGTGTGTGGTCGTAATTAGTTATTCGTAACATAATTAAATTTTCATTTGCAAATATGACATCAATTAACCAAACAATTATTTTCTTTAAAAATAAATAATATAATATTGGAGATATACACTAAACCACAATGCTTCCTAAATCAAACGATATGCTAGAATTTTAAATTTCACGCAAGGGTCATGATGTATTTTGGGGGATCATCAGAACAAGTAAATCCCTTTTTAGTTTTTTTTTTTAAACTAAATTGGTCTTTATTCAAAAATCATCAATTAAGTTATAATAATTAATAGGGGTAAATTTCGACCCAGGCGCCTGACTTTAAGGGTTATTATCAATGCACAAGTATGTATCTCAATCGATGGGATATTATGATATAAGAATATAATACTCATCAAATTTCAATTCTCTGGGGGAAGGCTATCCATCCCTAGGGTTTTCTTACAAAATATAATTTAGTTCATCACATATGGGGTATCGATAATTTAATTTTTTTTCTATTTATATTCCTAAAAAATATAAGAAGATATATTTCCATGATAATTATTTTTATCATTTATTTTTTGTTGAACAGAATTAGAACTATCTAGTCCATTCACCAGCAATATATCTCACTTCCCAAGTAGATTGCCGCAGCCACGCCGCCTCGGCCTGCCTCTCACTAGAGGCACAACGCGAGAACCATACGTGGATAAGACACAGGACGTAGTCGCTTAAGGAGTGGTGTGGTGGTGTGCCTGCTCGGTTAGGGGGCAATTTTCTGCGGATAGATGAACAAACACGCGAACAAATTTTAGTGCTCGCCAGAATTTCGGTCAAATGCCGCAGTAACAGGCGAAGGGCAGCAGAGAGGGTCCAACATTTATTATAATTTAATATTGTTAAGTAAACATAATAAATTAAAGTAATATATTTAGATATTTCAATTAAAGTAAATATAAATTACGTAGTATTATTTAATTTTAGAATTCAATTCGTCGTGGTATAGGTGAGGGCCAGGCTGGGCTTGCCGAACGGGCAAGATCCAGCAAAATGACAGGTCTCAACAGCACTGGGGGTAGGGCAATTTTTTAATTATAATTAAAAGTAACAATAGTAAATACTCGGCGCGCATTCTCGCATTTTAAAAATGTGATATGTACACGCCAAAGTGAGTGGTACTAGGAAGGGCGTCGTTGCTCCCATCGCACCACAATAAAAGTAATAAACTTTTACGCAAAAATTATAAATACCAATGCGAGTTCGAAAACACTCAAGGACACATCGCTTGGACGGTGGCCCTTGCTATTTCGTGCCAGGTAGTTCGGTCCTTCAGTGAATCTGAATATATAAAATATCTGCATAGCGATCTCCTAGCACGTCCTGCACGTTACTGGTTGGCAGTGTCGAATCATGCGCTAGAGCATATGATGGAGTTAATTATACCTGAGTAAAGAAAGGAAGGTGCTCGAGTCTTGTGTATAGCAACATCTCAGTCTCGCATCACACAGGTGATGCTCAAAGAGTGCGAGCATCGGGGACAGAGACACTTCTTAGCGCAAAAATGTGTGATGTATAGGAGGCTCTGGACTTGCGGAGGTCCTATTCTGCGCTATTTGGGTTAGTGAACTTTATAGTAACAGGGATACGTTCTATCAACGCGCGCGAATTTTATTTCAAAGATCGGGACGCAGATATAAATACAGAGTTTTCTTTACATTTTAGCATGCAGCCCGGGGGCCGAAGCTAACCCATAAATATTTTGAGGACTCTCGAGATAAGAAGACGTCATATGCAGTTGCATTGTTCTATTTGCGTTGTCACATTACTCAACAGGTAATGTCGGTTTAATAAGAGATATTGCGATGTTTATTTCACATTCTCGTCGACTGAGTCAAAATACTTGAATCACACGAGTGACTTTCCCTAATGACTCGTAGCTTTCAGCCGTGACATCTGAAATAAAGTTGTATATGAGTATTTATTGTGACAGAAGCTTTATTTAAAAGCAGAATAATATTTAAAAAAAAATTTAAAAATAATAGGTGTTTTATTAAAATTTAATGTTAAAGATTTAATACATAATTTTATTATTTATTAATTATTTTTTAAAACTAAGACTAATTTTGAGTTTTAATTTTAGTCCTCGTTATCAATAAGAAATTTAACTTTGTAGAATTTGAATTATTTTAAATAATGCAAAGTCCGCACCAGAGGAGAGGTTGGGCAATTTATTTTGGCGCGCGCGGGAGGTTACCAAATCAGGCACTAAAGAGCTGATAGGCGGATGGAGGATTGTGCGGTTCAAAAAATAATATGGGCACAGAAGGGTGACGGCGAGTAGAAAAGAGTTAATATTTCTTTAGTAATTTCAGTGGTTTACCGCAAATTTTTATATAAAAAGGGATATATTTGCGTTACTTCATGTAGCCTTCATAAGTTGTGACGAGTGGAGAGAGATGGAGGTACTGGGACTTTATTTCCACGACTGGTTAAGATCAACTATTTTTTGAATACATTCTTAATCTATGGATACTTGCCTGAAATGGAAATATGGAGAGTTAGTGAATGTTATATATATGAGAGAGAGTATATTGGGTAAGGAGGTTATTATGATGGTTTAGAAAATATAAATAATATTTTTTATATTATATGATATTATTTTAGTTTGTGTTAAAATTAAATAAATGAATTAAAAAATTAATAATATATATAGGTGACTACTTCAATTGATATTGATGTTTTTTTGTGAAAAATTAGTTATCTCTAGAGAATCTCTAGAAATGCACTAAATCTTTAAAAAGAATATTGTTTGATCATCGTTCGCCAAACAGACAGTGTCTGCTCAGACTATAGAAACTCACTAAGTTAAATGTTCATGGGGTCATAGGTGTTGTGAGTATTGAGCGGCCTTCTAACTAGATTATCTGAACAAGATTGGGGCTTCAACGGCGGCTCTTTGTTGAGGTTATATTTGATATGCGATGGCGAGTACAATGCTTATTGTTGGTTTTTCTTGTCTTACTTCAAATTCCAAAAATAAGAATACTGTTCACTAGCCTTTATAATCAGATAAGATATAAAATTAATTAGTCATAATGAGAATTAAAATTTTTCACTCAAGTGACTTTCGATACTTATACCTACTAGGTCTACGTGTGGTTTTACAACTTTGAAAATATATTTTTAAATATTAATTCTTTATCTTGATTATAAAAAAAATATATTTAACTAATGACTCTCACAGCTGCCTATTATTATTGTATAATTATAAACAAAATATATAACAATAATGTTTTTTTAATAAATCAATATTTTTTTATACTTTTTACAAGCTACTTACACAAAATTAGTTTATTTAAAATAATTCCCACATATATTAAAAATCCAAATTTACACATTTTAATTAAAATAGCCACATTATTAAAATATATATAATAAAATTATAATAATTATAAATAATAATAATAATAATAATAATTTTACAAATATTAAATTTTTATTTATTATTATTTATTTTCCATGGTACTGGTATATCTCATTCTGTGGAATTGTATATCTGTTACAAACTCACTGATGTTATTATGCGGTAAAAATTTAACTAACTATGACTTTGGGCTGAGCTCTCAATAACATTTACAATAATTATAAAATTCACTATTTATACTCAATATCATAATATTTGCAGTTATATTAACTTAATCAAAATCTATTTACAAAAAATATTTTATTGACTTCTGTATAGGAGCCTCTATTTAGGTTTTTAAGGAGACTAGGATAATATTTTTTACTTTATAATGGTCATATTTCAGTGGAAGAAAAATATTAAAAAATTATTTGGTTGGATTTTTTTTTTTAAATATACAATATTGAGTAATTAAATGAAAATATATTCTGGCAAATTAAGTCTTATAATTCTCACCTCAATAATACAGTTTATTAGTTATATTAAAATTTATAAAAAAAAAATAATTATATTAGATATTGAAATTTTTATAAAAAAAACAAAACTTTTGATGAGGAATATATTTTTTTATCTTATATTTTATCAATAACGTTGGATATTCTTTACCTAATTCAAGAAAATCGTCACAAAAGAAGAAGAGCGTATGGTGTGTCTTATCATCACTATATTGATAATAAGAAGTCAAACTTTTTTGTAAAGTCAGTCTTCATTATTAGATAGAAATAATTATCAACATAACACCCACAATTTAATTAATTAATTTATGCTTTACCCATATATTTTTAAGTTAATTACGTTATATATGCTCAAAAATATTATAAATCTTACATACACATATTTTAACTTATTTCTATTATATGAGTAATCAAATAATTTTTCAATAACCTAACTATAATTAAATTACAAAAAATCTGAGCCGGTTCATCATATTATTTTAAAGAATATTTAATATATTTTTGAGTGAAAAATTTAAAACCTTAATGTTTAGGTGCCGCAAAGGAAGAAGACATCCGTACGAATTGATTTTAGGACAAATCAACGCTTTAGTGTGGTATTGAGGAAGAGAAAAATATATACCATTAAGTAAAAATATAATTTTAATGATTTGCTAATAAAATATTTTTTTGAAATAATTTTGAATTAAGTTTTAACTCAAATGTATGTATGTAAAGATTTGTAATGTTTTGAGTGTACATAAGTTAATTAATTAAGAATGAATAAGTAAAGGTATAAATAAAATTAAATGTGGTGGCATGTAGGAATAGGGAATTTTGTAACTAATTTTGAGTAGCTTGAATAAAAAAAATATTTTTAACATATGTAATTTTTTTGTTAAATTAAATATGGCAGTGGAGTCAGATATTAATATATTTGTTTATCAAAAAAAAATATTAATATATTTCAAAGTGGGCCACACGTGACCTACGTGGTCTAGTTGAAGTCACTGTGCACGAGCAATATTTACACCGAAGGCTGTGAACAGTTCGAGGCCCAATAAGATGCCGCCACATTAGCACAGGGTGAGCCCCACTTTTGACGTAAGGGCGCACAATTGAGCCAAATACTTTAGTCTTTAGCTGAGCCTTGTTTGGCGCGATGACCAAATCAGGACTAAAATGATACTAATTTAAATAATAATAATAATAAATATTTTTTTAATCATTTTACACAAATTTTAATAAATAAAAAATATTATTTTATTTCACAATACTCAATAATTTTCAATAAAAATATATAATATATTTTATTTCAATATCCTAGATTAAGAATGTTTTCAAAAAATTTGATCTAAGATTGAATAAAAGTATACATTTTTATTGAAACTTATTGAATATATGAGTAAAATAATATTTTTTTTTATATTAAAATTTGCGTAAAATGATTTAAAAAATTATTTATTATTATTATTATTTTTTAAATTACTATCATTTTAGTCCTGATTTGGTCCTCGGCGCCAATTAAGCTATTTGTGGATTGCATTTTTTTTAAAAATATTCAAATTCTACAAAGTTAAATCCTTATTGATACGAGGACTAAAAATTAAAATCAAAAATAGTCTTAGTTTAAAAATAATAATAAATTAATAAAATTTGTAATTATTTTACATAAATTTTAATAAAAATATTATTTTATTTAATATTGCGCGCGAGCAGAGGCCGTGCGCCGGCGCGCGTCGGAAGTTTGCGCCGGCAACGACGCGTAGGATGTTCGCGCCGGCGACGGCGCTGCATCGCCGGCGCTCGAGCGCAGTTCGTGCGTGTGAGGGTGAGGGGGTACGATTGTAATTTCACATTAGTCATATGTTGTCATCTCATTAAATAACTAATAAAGAAAAATTCATAAGTTATATACAAAATATTATAATATTTTATAATAATTAATCATTACTTATATTTGCTGGAATTCTAGTAAAGCGCGAATAAACAATCTGACGTAAATATCTCATTATATAATATCCACATTAAATATTATCTAGCCGCATCGGACACTAAATTCATAAAAAAAACATGAATATTTTTTAATAAAAAAACTTTTTTTGATGAAATATTTATTCAAAAATTAAACAATATAAAAAATAATACCTCCACATCTTCTACAGTAATTTTAACTCTATGCTTGTTTAGGCAAGCCAAACAAAATTTAGACATAGAACTGTAAAAATAAATTAACTGTTAATTACTAAAATAAAATTGAACATAAAGTTTATTATATAACATACCCATGAACGACTTTCTTAATATCGCCACTATACTCTATCTGACAGGATTCATCCAATAAAGCTGTTCACAAATGGATCCAAAACTGCTAGCATCTAATGGTCACTATCAAAATATAATAATTATTATGATTAAAAACAATCTAATTAAAGAACATAAATAATTTATTTCGTGTAGTTTCATATAATTACTCATTATTATATGGTAGAATGACAATCAATATTTGTTAGTGTCATCAATTTTTCTTCTAACATTATCACGCGTACATTTGAATCAACATACGAAAAAATATTTTGTAGATCCAGAAAATAATATTTATCAGCTAACTGACGATCCTCACTTATTTTATCAAATAAACAGCTACAGAAAAAAAAACATAAGCAATTAAAAATTAATCATAATTAAGTAATTAATATTATTGTATAACTGATATTGCTTTAAAGCCATAGCTTACCCAACGTATGTAGATATCATCGAAGCACCAATTGTTTACTTTTGCAAAATCTATAATATCCTGTCTATCAAAAATTATTTGCTTATCAGACCCAAATATTCCATTATGTAAAATCAAAAATATTAACCAATCTTTTGGCAACGTAAGAATTGCATAATCCACCATCTTCTTCACATTTGATATGTAAATCGATTCTGTTCCTGTAATTTCTACCAAAAAAGCAAAAAAATGTTAATTATTAAGGTAAAAAAACTAAAACGAATATAGGCAATGTGTTTTGGGCTTGTACTTGTTTGTTTCCGCCACTACGTGGTGATCGAGCTTGCGATGATGTAGCGGAATTAATTGGTTGCTATAAATTTTAAACTATAAGTCATTCATACGAATAATTTACCAAAAAAAGTGTGTAAAAATGAATACCTTATTATTTCCACCACGAAGTGGTGAATGAGTTTGCGATGGTCTAACTGGATTAATTGGTTGCTACAAACATAAATATGCATATCAATAATAGTAAATAAAAATAAAATAAAATATTGATATACTTGGGGGTCAGGCAAAATAAGAAAGCTAGACTAAGGTAAAATATATCCAACTGCCGGTCCAAGCACAGTAATATTATCTACTGAAATATATAATGGGGCGGACTCATCCATTACGTGATGAACCATCACGGCGCAAGTACCTGCCTCCAAAGGTATATCATTGTGTATGAACTCGCCCGGCCCACCTAAACGCATTACTGTGGCACGTGCGACCACATTATTTGGATGGCTCGAAGGCATTAAAACATGCATTCCCTATAAATATTAAAAATATCAATATATAATATTTGCATATAAGCATTTTTAAAAATTATTTATACCTGAACTAATGGAGACACTGTACTATTACTTATAATTGGGCCAACATGAGATCCCGCAAAACTTCTCATTTGAGTACTAGCTATATCGGGACTAGATTGATATGCTCCAATGCTCTTCTCATGCATCCTCTCCATCATAGCTTTCATTTGAGACACCTATGCATTTAGGCGATTATAATCCTGTTCTTGCCTAGTGACTATCTCCCTCAACTCTCGTATTTCAACAGCTGAACTACTATTAAATTTTCTTCTTCCATTATCTTTATAGTATGAAGTTATTGTTTCAAAATGACTGCCAGCTCTAACTCTTCCCGGATGCTCTTTTTCAAAAAGAGTTGTCAACTCGTTCTCACTATCATGGAATTGAATAATGCCTCGGGTCGATTGTGTCGACAACTCATCCTACAAAAATATAAAAAATTAATCTTTAACCTCATTAAAACAATAACAATTATTGTTACTTACAATCCGAATTGTCAACTCTTGAGTCGATGCATTAATGTATTCACCATCTTTTCTTTTATGAGCTGTCTTCTATAACTCTGCTCTATAAATGAAATTGTCGCTGCCCAAATCTTTCAACTACAAAATATTACAAAAAATATTTTTAAAATATAAGGCATATTACTGAATTAAAAATTTAATCATCTTACCATATCTTTATGTAGGCCATCATACCCTTTTTGAGAGGTTGTATGAAAATACATCTGACGTTTTCCTTTGTCCTTCCCATTATGATTCATTTCCTACAATTAAATATATTGATTTATAATGAAAAAAGTTATAAAAAAGATTATATAGATTACCATTGCTTTAGAAGTGAAGCGAAGAACAACAAATGTATTGCACTCTGCCTGGGATATGAAATCACGATAGACTTTTAGAATGTTAAATCGAGCATCTCCTTATACTGGCTCAATAAATCTTCTGTATAAGTGGGACTTTCACCATCTCCACTTATCTCTAATATCAACAAATAATTTATCCTTCAGGGGTTCTACACTGTCAAATATTCTCTAAAAACCTCAAGCTATATTAGTTCTTAGTAAACAAGGTATATTCTTATCCAAAGTTTAAATATATCAATTGTACCATGATTTCCTCCCACATCAATATTTTATTGTCTTCAAGAATATCATGTCATTTCTCACATGATATTGGTGCTCTATTACGCACCACTACTCCACACAAATTCATGAGTTGATCTCTTTCTTTGCTATGAATAACACAACAAAATATTTGCAAATCACAAATTGAGTATAATATTTAGTACATCATTAGAATATCTGAATAAATAGTATGCTTTTTCAATACAGAAATATTAAACTATTTTATCATTCCATATCACTAAAATACTAAAATACTAAATCATTCCGAGAGGATGGGGCTGGAGAGGAGAGTGCGAGGCAAGGGGAATCACGAGTTCGAGATTTGTCGCGTGAGTAGATGTTACAGAACGGAGGCTGAGTTAGGGACTTGGGTTTAGGAAAGTTTTTTTTTTTTTTTTAAACTCAACCGGTCCAACCGTATTGGTTCACCGGTTGAATCACGATTTAGACCGGTTCTGGCCAATTTTAAGTGGAGCCAATTATAAAATTAAACCGGACCGGTTGGCTGACCGGTTCACGGTTCGACCGGTTGAACCGGCCGGTCCAGTCCGATTTATAAAACCTTGATATAACCTAAGTAAAGAGTTGAAAAAAATATATATTATTACCATGCGTGAATACTAATTAGTTTTAATTTTTTTTTATCAAATTTGTGAGCTAGCTTAATTAATGTTTAAGATATTGTTCATTTAATGCTAGATTTAAATATCTATATATCGCTAAATAATTATTTTTTATTGATTATTACATAAAATAATGACAGATAAAAAATCAATCTAAATTCGCCTACTTCATTAGCAGTTCCCATTTCGAATGCCCGAGTTGGACGGCTGTGATATGCCATATTGTTGCAGTGTTATCTTAGGATAATAATTTTTAGGATAATAATTATTTTAGGATAATAATTTTTAAAATTTTATCTAAATATACATCAAGTTAAAGTTTATTTTTCTTAAGAATTATTATTATTATACGTGTAAAGATACCATTATTTTCAATACTTATTTGAATGCTCTTGAGAGTACCTCAATTTCTCTCTCTCTCTCGGTGCCTCAATTCAAGAACAACTTCAGCAAGTCGTGTTGTTAATGAATTCGATGCCAACGCTTATGCTTAAGTTTGGGAACGGTGTTTGTGGTACAAAAGATGATGACTAACTAATTAAGTTGGCAATAAACGTACTTTGTCATCAGCCAGTCCCAATCAAACAAGAAAAAAGATTGCTAGAGTGGAGAAAGACATGCCCTTCACGATATTGCACACAAAAAAGTTTTAAATCGCACAAAAAGTATTCACCTTCATATTTTGGAAAAAATATTATTTCGGAACGCTCGACCAAGTCAGACGTCCAGGAGCCAATAACAATGCACCATGTGTTGGTGGTGGACCCTATCCTCAACAACGAAAGAGAATAATATAGACATATAACTGGACCGTCCAATCATGCTTAGAGCTAGGCTCGCACCAGACGGTCCACCGGGGTTGCTGTATCAGTTAGTGAACTTGAATATAGTTAAGAGCCAGGAAATAATTTTTTTTTAAAGAAGTTCTTCTTTTATAGGAGACAATTCCATATCAATATTTGAACGAATAAGTGACGGCAATAATTGTTTGTTAGCACAATTAAAGGACAAAGAATTAAGTATTTTATAAAATAAAATACGTTAATAAGATAACTAATAGAAGTGTTACAAATCTAATCCATTAAATCATCTAATTGATCGATTATGAGTTTAACTAATTCATTAAATATTCAAATAGTTAGACTTTTAATTTACTATTAATCAATTTATTGAGAATGAACTTGCCGGGCTATATAGTTTTTTTAATATTTATTTTAACAAGGCTTTTCCTATATATATAATTGTGGAGCTTTGAAATATTTTTATTAATATTTTATATTTATTATATATTATATTTAAATTTAAATAATAAAAATAAAATTTATTTCTTATTTTACACATTAAAAATTTACTTTTATTTCACGTTATATATATATATATATATATTAATAAAATAAATTAATTTTATTTTACATTTAATATAATTTTTAATAATTAAATAATTTTATTTTATATTATTATGTTACAATAATTTTTAATTGAAAAATGTAAAACATCCCATACTTGAACAACAGAAATTAGATATTTGCATTAAAAATGATTTTTTTAACAAATTATTTCATATTTGAATATAAAATAAAATTTAGCCTTATAAAAAATCCAGCTCTAACCGTATGAAATTCTTTTCTTACATGCAAAAATCTATTGAAATAGATAATTCTATATTTAGATAAAAAATTTCAGTTTGAATATACAAATCATATTTATGTTCATATTAATT
>KZ452995.1:514988-534081 GCA_002786265.1 Apostasia shenzhenica | reverse complement strand
CGTGAAATAAAAGTAAATTTTTAATGTGTAAAAATAAGAAATATAAATTTTATTTTATTTATTTTAAATTTAAATATATTATATAATAAATATAAAATATTAATTAAATATTATTTCTAAAGAATATGTACCTGGAAATTTGAAAGCTCCACATTTATACAGGAAAAAGCCTTGTTAAAAATAAATATAAAACAAAATATAGACCCCAATAGGTCATTTCTTAATAAATTGTGATTTAATAGGTAAATTTAAAAGTCTAACTATTTGAATATTTAATGAATTAGTTAAACTCATAATCAATCAATTAGATGATTTAACTGAACAATTATTGCCATTCACTCATTAGTTCAATATTGATATGGAATTGCTCTCCTATAAAAGAAGTACTTTCAAAAAAAAATTATTCGTAGCTTCTTAACTATATATTCAAGTTCACTAAACTGATACAACCATGCGATGTTTAAAACTTTTTTTGTGTGCAATATCGTGAAGGACATGTCTTTTCTCCGTACTAAGCAATCTTTTCTTGTCCTGATTGGGACTTTGGCTGATGACAAAGTACGTTATTGGCCAACTTAATTAGTTAGTCATCATGCTTTTATTTTAAAACTGGCTAGAAACTGGTCTAAATTCGCGGTCAACCGTGAACCAATATTGGTTGGTATCTGTTGGAGTTTAAAATTAAAAAAAACTTTCCTAAACCCAAGTCCCTAACTCAGCCTCCGTTCTGGCACCTCTACTCACGCGACAATCTCGAACTGCGTGAATTCCCCTTGCCTCGCACTCTCCTCTCCAGCCCCATCCGCTGCGAATGATTTATGATTTTTAGTATTTTTAGTCGATATGGAATGATGAAATAGTTTAATATTTCTGTTTTGAAAAAAAGCATACTATTTATTCAGATATTCTAAATTGATTGTACTAAATATTATACTGAATTTGTGATTTGCAATATTTTGTTGTGTTATTCATAGCAAACAGAAAGTAGATCAACTCATGAATTTGTGTGGCAGTAGTGGTGCGTATAATAGTAGTACAATAATGCATGGTGAGAAATGACATGATATTCTTGAAAAGACAATAAATATATTGAGTGGCAGAAAATCACGTACAATTATATATTTAAACTTTGGATATATATATATATTAATAAAATAAATTAATTTTATTTTACATTTAATATAATTTTTAATAATTAAATAATTTTATTTTATATTATTATGTTACAATAATTTTTAATTGAAAAATGTAAAACATCCCATACTTGAACAACAGAAATTAGATATTTGCATTAAAAATGATTTTTTTAACAAATTATTTCATATTTGAATATAAAATAAAATTTAGCCTTATAAAAAATCCAGCTCTAACCGTATGAAATTCTTTTCTTACATGCAAAAATCTATTGAAATAGATAATTCTATATTTAGATAAAAAATTTCAGTTTGAATATACAAATCATATTTATGTTCATATTAATTATATATATATATATATATATATATACATTTGTAGTAACTTATATAGGTATTTATATAGTAAATTTCATATATTTATGTACCTTCAGATATTTATATTTTTATTGTATTGTAGTCATTGCTCCAAGTGTACTATTTGTCTAATTTAAGCACCCTTAATTATAGAGTTTCTCATCATTAATCTCACGGTTTTATCCCAACAAGCATCTCTACTATTTCGGATCACGTTATCTACTTATATAACTCAAAATCTTTCTTTCCTTTCCGATGTGAAATGATTCCTTCTTGTGTCCCTCTTATTACTCAATATTTTCGGAGATTTCGAAACTAGATTTCTGTTTTAATTTTACGAATAAATTAAAAATATCAATTTTAATAATTTCAATAACTTTAGTAATTTTAGTCTCGAAATTTTTAGTATAATATATAGCACGATCTTTGATTTAAAAAAAAATAGGTTTTAAGAAATTTTGCATTAAAAAGTGAGAGTTTTAGTCGAGTTGAAATGAACGAGTTTTGAATCAATTTTAATGGAAATTGAAATGCAACTCAGATTAATTTCGGTTTATAAACTTGAAACCAGAATTTATGTTTTCTGTCAGAAATCCTTGAGACGAACTGCATAATTATTTGGTAGGTAGAATGTGTGGCTATGCATGAATCTGCTGGGGATTATCTCTGTGATTGATGTACTATAAAATTAAATCGTTATCTTCATCAAAACGCAGAAACAGAGGAAAATGGCGAGAGGAACGGAGAGCATTAATGGCGTTTCCGCCGGAGAAGACGACCTCCGCTGCGAGGCTCTGGTGCACAAACACATGAACAGCGCGGTGGACGCCATGGTTCTCCGATGCGCCCTCAAGCTCCAGATATTCGACGCCATACACCGCCACGCCGGGCGGGCGGTATCCGTGCCGGACCTCGCTGCCGCCATGCCGGCGGCAAGCGTCCACCACTCGACCCTCCGGCGAGTGCTGCGGTACCTCGCCAATATGCACCTCCTCGCCGTTGACGGCGGGGAAGCAGAGGAGGTCTACACGCTCACGCCGGCGTCCTCCATCTACCTGAGAACTGATTCCGAGAAGAGCCTTGCCGCCTTTGTGATGCTCTTAACCGAAGCCGAAATGCTGGCGCCGTTCTCCGCGCTGGAGGCCTGCGTCGCCGGCAAGAACGGGCCGGACGTACCGGCGATCGAACTGGTGGGCGGGAAGAGCTTTTACGCCATGGCGGCAATGGATCCGGCGAAAGGGAAGGTGTTCGACGGCGCCATGAAGGTCATGGTTCGCCGGACGTCGGAGGCGGTGGTGAAGGGGTGTCCGGCGGTGTTTGAGGGGGTGGCGACGGTGGTGGACGTCGGCGGCGGGGAGGGGATTATGGCGGCGGCTATAGCGAGGGCGTTTCCGACGACGAAGTGCGTTGTTCTGGAGCAGGCTCACGTGGTGGAGAGAGCGCCGGAGATAGAAAGGGTGGAGTTTGTCGCCGGCGACATGTTCGTCTCCTTGCCTCGCGCTGATGCTCTGCTTTTTACGGTACGGCTTCGTTCTTATTTCTTAAATTTTTGGTTCTTTTTTCCTATCAAAAAAAAAATGTTTTTTTGTTTTTGAAAAAAGAAATTCTTGGCCAATTACCAATTAATATAAATGATTGCTAATTTTATACTCTTTATTACTGACAGGTCTCTACAATTAATCTATAATTACACAGTTATTTATGTTTTTGTGAAAATTTTCATTTAAGGTCCTATTTTGAATCTATACAAACCAATTAAGCCATTGTATTATTTTACTTTTATAACCCAATTTTAAAATCTAAGATTTAAGAAAAAATTTTAAAAATATAAACTAAAATATAATTATTAATAAACTAAAAATATCTATCAATAATTTAATTTTTTTATATATATTTTAATGTGAATGAATTTTTTCAGAGCACAAGTCAAAGCTCCATCAGACTCTTGATCTTTTTGGCGCGAGAACTAAAATCAGGACTAAAATAGTACTAATTGAAAAAAAATAATAATAAATAAAATTTTTTAATTATTCTACACAAATTTTAATATAAAAAATATTATTTTACTTCAAATATTTTGGTGTGGGATGTGAAATAAGTAATTATTTTTATTAAAAATTATTAAGTATATGAAATAAAATAATATTCTTTTATATTATAATTTGTGTAAAAAATAATTAAAAAATTTACTTATTATTATTAATATTCTTTATTAAATTAGTATTATTTTAATTTTAATTTTAATTTTTCACCAAACAGGACCTCAATAGTTTTTCTAACAAATTCTTCCAACCATATAATACCAAATATTATTGACAATTATCTGCATAATTATTTTCTATTTGCTCGTTAGTGCTATTTTTCAATAATTATTTTCATTTGTTTATTCTGTTGCTTATTTTATAAAGATAATTTCATTAGAGCTTCTGACATAAATTTCATGTAAATTTATAGAAATAAAAATATGCTATCGAGTCTCTTCTCACCAATTGCTCTTTTTATGTTATTTTTTTTAATAAATTCTTTAAATTTGGGTATTATATTAATACTTTAAAAAATTAAAAGTTTATATATAAGTCCCATTTATTTCAAACTTAAAAATTAATTTGATTTAATTTTAACCTGACATATCATATCAAACATAAAATTTAATATTAAAAATTAATTTTATTTTACATCCTACACATATTACTAAAATAATAACTAACTTATATCACATTCCTGACATATTTCAATATAATAATTAATTTTATATCACATCCCTCACATATTCTAACATAATAACTAACTTTATTTCACATCATTCATAATTTTTAATAAAAAAATATCTCTATCCAAGTTTAATTTTAACCTTACAAACAAAAAGACCCAAGTATTTAAAATATATTTAAGCATATTCAATTGTTATTATAAATATTAGAGCGCACACTAGTAAATTTTAATACACTTAAGTGTGTATTTTTAATTTTCTAAATAATAATTTATGGTTCAAATTTAACTAAATTAGTAAAAATTGACTCGAAATCAATATTTTTCAAAAAAAAAAAACTATAACTAATATTTTCAATTGTCTATGTACATATTATAACTCCTTTTCTTCTTAATTATTAAACTAAATGACCGAATTTAAATCAAAATTTGTAAATAATTCATTTTACAACACTTAATAGTGTGGTAATTCTGTTATATAGTCGAGCTACTTAATTATAGCTAACTCGCATCAGAATGAAGTAGACATAGCTGCTTGTTTATCTAAAAAAATCACCGACTTCATCACACATCACGTATTTAACGAACTTATGTGTTTATACATTTTATATATTTAACACATAAATTTTGTGTGATACACAATAGCGAGTTCTACATAATTGGAGTGACGAGAAGGCCGCAGAGATACTGAAGCAATGCAGGAAGGCCACGGATGGGGACAAAGGGAAAGTGATCATAATCGATGTGGTGATCGATGACTCTGGAGATGATGAAGATGTGCATCAAGTAAAACTAATTCGAGATATAATTATGATGGCTCATTATGGTGGGAAGCAAAGGACCAAAGAAGAATGGAGAAGCTTGCTATCAAAGGTCGGATTCAAAAATTGCAGTTTTACTCGTCTCGAGGCTTTCGAGCATGTCATAGAAGCACGTCCATAATTAATTTGTTTGAAATGTAAGCATGAATTTTTATGAAAATCGCTTTCATTGCCCATGAGTTATGCTGTTGTTTGATTCAAATCTATAATGCACTTATAAATGATTTTTATAATATCTATTTCACATAAAATATAAATTTAATAAAAAAAATTAATTTTATATTATGTATTATCTATAAATATTAACTTTATTTTAATTCTATATAAAAAATAAATTTTAATTTACATTAAACTTGTATCTCAAAATAAAAATAGAAGGTCAATTGATTCTACATTATTAATACATGTCTTAAACTCAAAAATTTGAATATAATTTTGCTACGATCAATTATAAGTTTCAAAAGTAATGTATATATAGTTTTTGACAAATTAAAATAATAAAATTACAATTAAAATTTACAAAGTCCAAGATTAGGCAAGTTTGAATTCAAATTTAAGTATAAATATGAATTTGATTGAGTGGCATATTTTAGTTCCATTTGGAGGACTCTGTTAATATATTCCATACTTAGAAGTTATAATCCATCCCATAGATACAAATATGATTTTTCTTTCAATATTAGCCACTTGACACTACGTAGGTTATTTAGAGAATGAGTATATATATATATATATATATATTATATTAATGAGTATAGACATATTTATATTTTAAATATTTTTATTTTAGGGTCTGTTTATTTATAAGGTTTATTAAAAAGCTTAAAATTAAACTTGGGATAGAGATTATTTTTTTATTGAAAATTGTGAATGATGTGAAATAAAATTAGTTATTATGTTGAGATATGCGAGGGATGTGATATAAAGTTAATTATTATGTAGGCTATATGAGGGATATAATATAAGTTAGTTATTATTTTGGTAATATGTGTAGGATGAAAAATAAAATTAATTTTTAATATTATATTTTATATGTGATATGACATGCTTATTTAAAATTAAACTAAGTTAATTTTAAATTCTGAAACAAATAGTACCTTAATATTTATCTATCAAAAACCTTTTAAAGAATATATATATCATTTTTGTTTTTCATTATATATATATGTAGATAGATAGATAGATATATAGATTAAGTGTTCCATATATTTGGATGTGGTAGGAATTAAAACAATATTTGTATCTCCGGAGCAACTTATAGGTCTGTTTGTTTGTAAGGTTAAATTTAATAAGGTTAAAATTAAACTTGGATAAAGATATTTTTTTTATTGAAAATTATGAATAATGTAAAATAAAGTTAGTTATTATATTGGGATATGTGAGGGATGTGATATAAAGTTAATTATTATGTTGGAATATGTAAAGAATGTGATATAAGTTAGTCATTATTTTAGTAATGTGTGTAGGATGTGAAATAAAATTAATTTTTAATATTAAATTTTATGTGTGATGTGATATGTCAAGTTAAAATTAAACCAGGTTTATTTTTAACTTGTAAACAAACTGGGCCTATTATAGGGTTCACTTGAAAAAAAAAATAACAAGAACCAAGAAGGTAATAATTTTGCACAATCCATGTATATATGTTGTTGGAGGACTGTCAATAAGGGGCCCGAAAAAAAAAAAACCATGATAACTGAAGATCTAAATGTAAAGATTTGTTGAAAAATAAAGTTTTCGATAAAGTCCGAGATTTTGGAAACCTTGATGAAGAGTCAAGACATGATTTGACAAGTCTTGTATGACCTTATCCTTGAGATCACAAAGAAACAATGATAAGGAGTTTATACTTCGAAAGGTAAATGAATAGCTTTCATAGTAGATCTACTTAGCATAAAATCAAATTGATTTTCTTTTAAATTTTAGTATCGCGGCGTAATCTATATTCGATTACCCTTTCCCAGAATTTTAAATATGTCTCATTAATTTAATTTCTATAATATTTGACATAATTTTGTATATGATATTTATTCATATAATAAGGTATTAATATATTATTTATTTATTTAGCACCATTTTAGTCATCAAAATTATATTAGATAATCTAGTGAGCTAAGAAATTTTCCTTTATTTTTCAAGTACTTTTCAATATATATTGAAATGTGATCCGGTCCTATTATTTTTTTATGTTTTATCTTTTTTAAAGCTTTCTAAATTTTAGTTTTACTGATACATCAGATGTAAGTAAGATCAATTCTAGTTTCACAACTTTCTTTAAAAAGCAATTAAAAGTAACTCATTTATCTATATATTTTTGATATTTTTTTTACATGAAAAGTACTTTTTGATTTTCATTCTTAATATATTTTATTTAAAGTTTTATTTTTTTCATTATGTGTCTTGGTTATAATATATATCTAATTTTTTTTTTAATGTCTAGTTTCTTTTATAAATCCTCAAGATTCATATTGGCGAGGTAGTGCAGCACTCGCTGGAGGATCGAGTGGTGGACGCTTGCCGCCGGCATAGCAGCCTGGCGTGGCGGTGTATGGCGTCCACCGAGCTGTTCATGTGTTTGTGCACCAGAGCCACGCCGCGGAGGTCGTCTTCTCCGACGGAAATGCCATTAATGCTCTTCGCTCCCCTGGCCATTTTCCTCTGTTTCTGCGTTTTGATGAAGATAACGATTAATTAATTTTATAGTACATCAACCACAGAGATAATCCCCAGCAGATTCATGCACAGCCACGCATTGTACCTACCAAATAATTATGCAGTTCGTCTCAATATTTTAATATTGAGAGCTACGTAGGATGTAAAATAAAATTGATTTTAAGGTTAAACTTTGTGTTGGATGTGAAATAAAATTGATTTTTAATGTTGGATGTGAAATAAAATTATTAAAATTTATAATAAATTAAAAAATTTATTATTATATTTTTTTGCTCAATTTTGGGCATTTGCTAAACAGGGCCAACTACTAAAACTATCGAAATCATTAAAATTGATATTTTTTAGCTTTGTGGACTTTTCATAAAGAGAAAAAAATGACACATCACAAACCTCTAAGAATATCAAATAATGCCTTTTAGCACAGCCAAAAATGGTGTAATAATGGTCAAAAGAAAATTCTGGGCGGACTGGGCGGGTCTGTCCAGGCCCAGCAGAATCAACCGGTCGATTTGATGAAATTGACCTGTTGTGCAGTTTTGGCTTAAAAGGTGAGAAGTTTGAATGATTTTTAGGCCACTAAAAAAGATGGAATAAGATAACATTCTAGGCCTACTAATGCAAGTGAAATGAAAGAGAAAACATCTAGAAAAAAATGAGTAAACTCTCTTGGCAAACTAACGCGTTTATATTAAGTCCTATGAAGTATAAAGAAAAACAAATGATACTGGTAAAATTAAAACTGATTAAATATTTGATTGATGGCAAACATTTAAATAATTAATGATGTTGAAATAAATTTGAAATTTTGTATAAAGAAATACTTGTAACTTGTGATAATTCAAAGAAGTATATATAATAAATCTATGGCTACAAATATACTCTATTATATATGTCTTCTTTCACATGATGAAGACATTTAAGTGAATAACTTTCTCAATGCTCTTTGAGTTGGACTTTTTTTTCACTGCAGTAGTGCATCTTAATTTATTAGTGATAGATCTTTAGAGAAATTCTCTTCTTAATTTACTGAAGGTTGCATCCTTCTTCACAAATTAACCCTTCCTATATTTTTATAAATTAAAAAAAATATTATTCCTTCTTTTAGTCGTCTCTCCTATTTAATTATAGGTAAGATGAGCTCACCCTTAGGAACACTATGATGCCTGTGGCAGAAGCAAGTGAGGAGTAATCGCCAGATCATGCCTCAAGAGAAGAAAATCTTTGAAGCAAAGTACAGCTCATAGCAGACTTCTAGATTTAATAATTAGTAATGAGAGAGACACAAGAACGAATCATCTCATATCGAAAAAGGGAAAGGAGATTTTGAGCTATACAACTAGATAACATGATCCGAACTAATAGAGATGACTTTCGGGATAAAACCATGAGGCTAATAATTATAAGAAACTCTATAATTAAGTGTGTTTGGGGTTGAAGCAATACTAGAATGAGTGCATGACTTTTCAAAAAGTTCTCAAGTCATACAGATTCTTAAAATCAAATCAGATAATACTTTTATATTTGGATCAGAAAATGTAACAATCAGTCATGCATAAGACGCTTCCCGGCCGCCATCTGTGTGACGCCCCTATTCGTCACCTTTAATTAATTGTACTCATGGGGAGAAGAGAAGAGAAAAAAATAATAAAATAATTAAATTATTCTACTAAGTTCTTCACAAAATTATAACTTAACTGAAGCAAATAACAAAAGTAACTAGAGCTATAATAGATAACTGAAAAAGAATAGTCAAAGTTCAAAATTTTCTAAAGCAACAAATAGAGGTCTCTCACTAAGCAAATAAAATAAAATAACTATTTCTAATCCTGAATAGCTTCCTCTCCATTTTTGTGATCTTGTGCACCAGTATCTGCCACATTAGTGACAGGAATCTATTAGAATAGACTCGTAGGTCTTACGCTAACAAAATTTTACAATAAAAAGATTCAATGATAATATTTGTATAGATATAATAACATTGTATAATAATAAAATAATAATATAGAGTAATAACAAGTATAATATGATCATTGTGTAACTGAATAGGTTAAACATGTATAACATAGTACAATTGATATAAGCATAATAAAGAACGATTATTCGGTACAAGCACGTAAAATATCCAATTATATTTTTATTATGGGTAAATTTCACCCAGGTCCCTGAGTTTAAGAGTTAATATCACACAGGTCCACGTTTTTAAAATTATCATTCGGGTCCCTAGGTTTTCAAAAAAATATCATCTGGGTCCTTTTTTATTTTTTTATTATTAAAAAATATACAAAATTACCATTATACCCTTACCCTCCCTCTCTCCTTCAGATCCGGCAGTTCGGCAGCCCACCGCCCCGCGCCGCCTCCGACGGCCACGCTAACGCCGCTTGGGAGCGCCGCGCGGCCGTGGCCGCCCGGCCGCGCGACCCGCTGCATCGCGCGGCCGCGCGGCGCGCCAGCGGCCGCGAGAGGCGCTGCATCGCGCGGCCGCGCGGCGCAGCGGCCTCGCGCGGCCAGGCAACCAAGGGCGGCCGGTTTGCGTCGTGCGGCCGTGCGGCGCTCCCGAGCGGCGCAGCGTGGCCGCCGGAGGCGGCGCGGGGCGGCGCAGCTGGCCGGACTGCCGGAATCTGAAGGAGAGAGGGAGGGTAAGGGTTATAATGGTAATTTTGTATATTTTTTAATAATAAAAAAATAAAAAAAGGACCCAGATGATATTTTTGAAAACCTAGGGACCCGAATGATAGATTTTAAAAACGTGGACCTGTGTGATATTAACCCTTAAACTCAGGGACCTGGGTGAAATTTACCCTTTTATTATTTTTTTTAATCTTTTGGGCCCGTGATTTCTCGTACTACGCCTCAGCTGCCTTTTATATATTTGGGGATCGTCACCCTCCGGCTCCATAGGGTATGGCCTATTATCTATGTTAAATTATTCAATTTAAGGAATGATTTAAATTTATCTAAGCTAAATTAGGGTAAAATCTACCTCGAATTTACCATAATCTTAGGTTTTCTTGAGATTCAGAAAGAAAAGATTACTCTAAATTGCTAGATCCGGTTTTAAGATGCAAGGAAATATTAAAAATATTGCTAGAATTAAATTATCTTTATAAAATAAGCAAGAGAATACACAAATGAAAATAATTGTCAAAAAACATCAAGTGCTAAAGAGCAAATAGAAAATAATTATGTAGATAATTGTCAATAATATTTGGTATTATACGGTTGAAAGAATTTGTTAGAAAAACTTTTAGGTCCTGTTTTAGTGAGAAGATTAAAATCCAAGATTAAAATAGTGCTAGTTTAAAAAATAATAATAATAATAATAATAATAAATAAATAAAATAAATTTTAATCATTTTATATAAATTTTAATAAAAATAATATTATTTTATTTCACATACTTAATAATTTTATTCGAATCAAATATTTTAATCTAAAATAAAGTATTATATTGATGGTGCTTTGACTTGTACTCTTGAAAAATTGAATCACATTAAAATATATATATAAAAAAATTAAATTCTTGATAGATATTTATAGTTTATTAATAATTATATTTTAATTTATATTTTTAAAATTTTTTCTTAAATCTTAGAATTTAAAATTGGGTTATAAATGTAAAATAATACAATGGCTTAATAGGATTGTATAGATTCAAAATAGGACCTTAAAAGAAAAATTTCACAAAAACGTAAATTACTGTGTAATTATAAATTAATTGTAGAGACCTGTCATTAATAAAGAATATAAAATTATAAATGATGCATTTTTTTTATTTTTCAAAAAAGCAGAGAATATTTTTTTTCTATTTATGTACCTACTATTGGATTTGAACCAATCACTCTCGCCCTGAACTACGCGCATTTAAAGCAACTTTTACTAAAATCAAAGAAAGAGAAATTTATAAAGCAAAAGAATCATCGATCGATATGTGATATTCTGAATCTTCATTTCTAACGGAATCAAAATAACTTCATAATTAAATTATCTTAGCAAAATTTTTAAAATTTAGATATATTTATATTATCACCATAAAAAAATATATCTTTATATTATTTTTGTCTTTTTACTCGAAATTAATATTTGTTGAAATTATGCTTCAACCTTGAATTACGCTCAATATATACAACTTTTACATTTGAAAATTTATAATTATAAATACAGGATGTAATTTAATTAATTAGAAAAGCTGTAAATAAATTTTTATTTCTTTGTGGAGGATGACTCACATTTCGATATTTGTTAAGGCTAAGAAAATAATGTATATAAATATATTAATATTATTTTATTCAATAAAATTAATTGATAAATTTTTAGAGATATATGACATATGTTCAGTTTTTATATTTATATCAATCAATCGATCTATCAATATATATTAATTAATGAATTTTATATAAGTTAGATTGGTCAAAACTGAGTGATTTAATAAATTTTTTTTGTTTGATAAATAGTTGAGAATCATTACATGGTTAATAAGGTTCTAAAGAATTGCCTATATAACCCTTTAAAATATCTTTTTACATATTAATTTTCAATGTTTAGCACTAGATATTTACAAAATTGCAGATCATCTTCTCCTTAAATAAGATGAAGAAGTAGGTCTTTCTCATATGAAAAGATTACAATTTATAATTATACATCTCTCTCTCTCTCTATATATATATATAGAGAGAGAGAGAGAGAAGTATATGTAAATATTTAGTTTTGAAAATTAAATAAATAAAAAATTTATTGATATATATAAATGGTATATGTAATTCTTTAATATGAAAATATATTTATCAACTTATTACATCATTTTCTTCTAACAAATTAGAGAGAGAAAGTACAAGAAGATAGTAAAATAAGAAATAAATTGTTATAATTTACTCAAGTTGACTCAGCATAATAATTGATAGCTACAAAGCAGCTTAATTTAAGTTTAAATTGCTTAGTATGTTTGCACCACGAAAATTCACACTTTCGTTTATTTCCCAATAACTTTAAATCTAGATTACTTAAAATTTAAATTAAGAAAGAGCTTAAAATTCAAGTTATTTTCAAACGAACAATATGATTAAGGGCGTGCCACAATAACATGCTCCAGAGTCATCAGAGGTGTAAACTTGCAATTAGTGAAGCCGGCTTCGAGTAGTATGCTTCTCCACTCTAACTCTGTCCTCTCTTTCCCACCAAAATTTACCATCATCATCATATCATAAAATAGTTTTACACTTTGCATATTCTCGTTGTCTTCAACATCCTTAATCACGATATCGACTACGATCACTTTTCCATTGTGTCCGTCAAAAGCTTCTTTGCATCGTTTTAATATCTCCAAAACCTTATTATCACTCCAATTATGCAGAATTCGCTGTAATACCATAAAATAGAGTCAATGACTATTAATCAATTAAGCTAATTAATATTTTGGACTTTAAAGCTTTAGGTAATTAAAAAATATTACTTTATTTTTAAATAAAAAATATAAAAAACATAAATCAAAGTATAATATTATGCATCAATACTTGTAACAACCTACTAATAATTTATCAAAACTTCAAACAAAAAATGTTACCTATATATAATGCTTTTCTCAAATTACATACACAATTTTTAATTTATGTAATTAAAGATTCATATTTTTTGATAGGGTCAACTAGTTACATGTTAAAAAAAAATTTAAATATTACCTACATATAATACTTTTCATAAAATTTAAATATATTCGAACAATAATATAATATTTTAATTCTTATATGATATATATGTAAATACCTCATTTTGATAATATAAATATAACCTAAAACTTGAGCTCATATGATAGAATTATATTTAAATGATATTGTTTTAATGTTTTGAGATTGTGAGATAAAAATTACTTTAATAATATGATGTAATATGAAATTATTTTATTATATTGATCATTGTATTTAAAATATTGTAAAAAAAAGACCGATCAGAACAATCAAACCAATCGAATAAGTAAATTGATATTATTTTAAAAATACAAAAAAATAACAATACCTATCTTGATGAATATTTGAAATAACAAATATATTCATCTCATTAATCTATTGTTATTATTAAAATAAAAATATCACATAATTAGATTATTTTTTTTATTTGATTGAATCTAATATGCAATCGGGTTTTGGCATCTAATCTGACCAGGCAATATGTCGGTTCATCGTCATACCAGTTGAATCAGTGGCAGCTTAGTCCAATTTTTATACAACGGTTAGAAGGTGAAATTTATGTAATGCATGAATTAAAATTATTTTTTAATATTTAAATTTTATTATGATGTGAAACTTCAAGTTTGTAATTAAGAAGTTGTGCTTTTACAAATATACCCAAACTCATTTGTTAATATATAAGCTTGATGAACAAGTATGGATGAACCCTTATAGTGCCGAAGATCGAGATGAAAGTTGAGAACTCGGTTCATTTGCAGCCTTAACTTTAAATTTTAATTGGAAACTCGGAGGCTGCGATCAACTAATAAATTTGCGGTTCAACTAGAACTAGTTGAACCGATCCGTCTGTCATCGTTTTTTTTTTTTTTTTGATAAAATTCTAAATCTTGATATTAATTTTATGTAAGTTTAATTAATAGCCCAAGCGACGAATAAGTTAAAACTTACAGTAAAGAGCATAGCGTCGGCTTGGGGCAAGGAGACGAACATGTCGCCGGCGACAAACTCCACTCCATTCCTCTCCGGCGCTTTCTCCACCACATGGGGTAGATCCAGAACGACGCACTTCACCGCCGGAAACGCCCTGGCTATCGCCGCAGCCATCAGCCCCTCCCCGCCGCCGACGTCCACTAGCGTGCCCACCCCCTCGAACACCGCCGGACAACCATCCAAGATCGACTCCGCAATCCGCATCACCGTCCCCGTCATACTGGAGTCGAACGTCTTCCCCACCTCCGGATCCCTCTCCAGCATGGCGTAGAAACTCTCCCGTCCGAGCAGCTCGGACGCCGCCACGTCCGGCCCCCTGTCGCTGGTGACGCAGGCGTCGAGTGCGTAAAGCGGCGCCATCATTTTCTCGTCAAGCGTGAATAAAGGGGCAAAACTCCTCTCCGACTCCACTCTCAGGTAGGTGGCGGCGGCCGGGGAGAGGCTGTAGTGCTCTCCTGCCGCCTCGCCGTTCCGTCCTTTTGTGTCGAGGTGCTGCAGGTCGATTAGGCGCATGTTAGCGAGGTAGCGCATCACTCGCCGGAGGGCGGAGACGTGGTCGCGTTGCGCACTCAGGGCGGCGGCAAGGTCAGGCAGGGAGATCGGCCGATCGCTGTGGCGGTGAATGGCGTCGAAGATCTGGAGCTTGACAGCGCATTTGAGGACCATTGTGTCCATCACCCCGGCCATGCACTTGAGAACTAAAACTTGGCAGTGGAGGTCATCTTCGCCGGCCGAAACTCCGGCGGTCTCTCCTACTCTCGCCATTCCCGTTGCTGATTGATCGCTAGCTCTCCTAATTTTTGCTGGGTCTTCATCGCGAGAACTCCATTTATAAATAATTCATCTAATCATGCGCAGAAGGCTATTTCTGTCATGACAATCACCAAAATTGTCTATAATTATTTAAAAAAATAAAATAAAATAAAATTTTATTTTTCATAATTAATAAAAAATATTTACTTTCTATTTTATTCTACATAAGTTTTAGTACATTAATTAATTTTATTAATGTATAATTTTTAATTCAAAAAATTAGAGATTATACATATTGACCTTGGCCATAATAAAAATAACATAAAGTCTAAAATATGCTATTTTAAATTTATGATGTCTTATATATATATATATATATATATATTTTTTAATTTACTTTTTAAGTTCTGACAATATTTATCTTTGTAATTCTCTTTTTTTTTCTAAATAGAAAACTAATTGTCTTTTTTAAAAAGAAATTTAAGCATAATAATTAATATGCTAGGTATGCTACTCAAAATTAAAATAGTACTTAATTAAATAATAATAATAAAAAATAAATAAATTTTTATTATATTTTATATAAATTTTAATATAAAAATTTTATTTTTTATAAAACTATAAACTCTATTTCAATTCTTAACAGATAAAATAAAGGGGTTTTTCATACAGGACATGAAATTTACACGAAATTACGTATTTTACCATCAACTCATAAATATTACCACTATCACACCATATTCATTTAAATTTTACGCATTTCACATATTTCACTTATTTCATATACTTTATAATATTATATGTAAATTAAAATACATAAAGTTATTAATATTTAAATTCTAATATATATTTTTATTTTTTACTGTAAATACATCAATTTTCTTCAATTAAAAATTATAGTCATGTGGATTTAAATTCGGCACCCTAATAGGAAATTTTAAATAGGATAAATAAATTAAAATAGATAAATTCATAAATATTTAAATTATTATTTATATAAATTAATTTATTTATAGTATTTAATTAATATATTAATAATATAGTTAAGATCAAGGCCAATTTAGAAATGTGAAGTTCACCGTCAAAAAATATGATGTGAAATATGTGAAATGTGCAAAATTTAAATAAATATGATGTGATAGTGGTAATATTTATGAATTGATGGTAAAATGTGTAATTTAGTGTAAATTTTATATCATGTAAAAACTCCTAAAATAAAATTAGTAGTTTTATTAAAAATAATTAATTAAGTATAAAAATTTATATCTCAAAATATTTTAAAAAAATTTGTTTCATTCTAATGACCCATTTCATTTAAAAAAAATTATATTTTAAATACGATATATTTTTCGTTGGTTCGGCCTTTCTACACGTCGGTTATAATACTTAAGCTCAGTATTTTTTTAACATCGGATACGATATACCTTCATCCTAGTTCGGCTTTTCTTAACATCAGTTATGATGCTTAAGCTACAGCATCCTCTAAAACACTAGCTACGATAATTCTCGATGCATTTGTTTAGCCTTTCTGAATATTTTCCTATTCTTCAATATATATATTTTTTAAATTGTGACTGTTCGGATGGTTAATTATTTATTTTATTTAGAATAATTTGTTTTTTGAAGATCGTTATAAATACATTAAAAATTATTCGATTCCAGTGCAAGATTCCGTGAACTAAATTTTGTCTAGAATGAAAAATTTGTTTTGGCATCTTATTATTTTTATATTTATTATCCTACCTTTATATTAGTAAGTTTCACGCACGTGATTTACTAGCAAAATATAAATTTATTTAATTCAAATCGATTTTAAATAAAATTTAATATTAAACTGAGAAAAATTAGTTTTAGAATTTTTAAATTAAAATCAAATTGAATTTCTCTATACCTAAACTACTATTATACTGAAAAAATTAATTTACATTTAATTTGAATTTAATTTTAGTTATTGTCTAGCAATAAATAAAAATTAATATTTTCACTTTAAACTATATGTATAATATTTATATTTTATAAACTATGTTTATCATCATAACACAGAACCAGTAAAATTGGCATAAGCTAAATACAATAATAAATTATGAAATGTATTTTTTGTTTAATAAAACTTATGTCATTAATTAATTACAAATGTACAATTTAGATCATACAAAAAAAATATTTAACTTTTTATTAATATAAATATAAATAAAATAAAATATATTATTTTTACTATAATATATAAACTTGAGTATAAAATATCTATTAATTGACTTGAAACTATTGTATCGGCCCATCGTGTGGCGCTTCTGATAGCCCAGAGAGAAAAGAGCTTGTCTAAAATCGAGAGATGTCAGGTTCAAATCTACACTATTATAATTTTCAATTAGAATTGAGAAAATTATGATGTGCTTAAATATAAATAATTTAAATATATTTATAAGGAGGTAAAAAGGTTAAAATTAAAATGCAATTTTACTATTTTTTTAATCAAAAGCGGTTTTCCCTCACACAAAATATTTTTTACTTAAATGCTCATAAGAATAAAAAGTTTTTGATTTTTTACTAAAAATATTTATATATTATTTTAAGGATAATTACCTACCTACCACATAATTTAATTTTATTTATGACTTACCTATCCATTCTTAGTTAATTAGCCCATGCACACTCAAAATTTTATAAAATATTATATACACATATTTTAACTTATTTTTATTATAATGAGTAATCATAATTTTTTAATAACCTAACTATAGTTAGATTACAAAAAATCTGAGCCGTTCATCATATTATTTTAAGGATATTTAAATATATTTTGAGTGAAAATCCTAAAATCTTAATGTTTAGGTGGCGGCAAAGGAAGGAGACATCCGCGACGTAAATTAATTTTAGGACAAATCAGCGTTTTAGTGTAGTATTGAGGAAGAGAAAAATATGTACCATTAAGAGTAAAAATATAATTTTAATGATTTACTAACAGAATATTTTTTTTCAAATAAATTTTGATTAAGTTTTAACTCAAATATGTGTATATAAGATTTTGTAATATTTTGAGTATGCATAATATAATTAACTAAGAATTGATGAATAAAATATAAATAAAAATAAATTAAGTGACATGTAGTTAATTATCCTATTATTTGATTCAAAGTGGTGGATTGATGGATCAGGTGAGAGGGAGAGAGAGAGAGAAAACTGTTTTTGATTAAAAAAATAGCAAAATTATATTTTGGTCTCAGTGTTTCACCTCCTTATAAATGACTTTGATTTAATAATTTAATGAATATTTACAAATTAAATATAACTTTTATAATAATCATAATAATATTTATAAAACTTAAAATTATTGTAAATGTGTATTATAATAAAAAAAAGGGTAAATAGCATCTGGGTCCCTTTAATTTGGTCGTATGTATAAATAGGTCCCTCGAATATTTAAATGTAGCAAACTGGTCCTCTAGTTTGATGAAATATGCATATAGGTTCTTGACCGTAACAGACATTAGAAATTATTTTCTCTCTCCTCCCTCTCTCTCCTCTCTTCCAGACAAGAGGGACCACTTTCCATTTCTTCCTCTGTTCGGAAACTGTCGCGCGTCGCTCGCTGCCGCTCCGTCGCCCTCCTCGCCTCCACCCCGTCGCCTCCCAGCAGCCCGCCGGCCACCGGAAAGCGTCGACGCCGCCCGCGCGCCCTCCTGAGAGTCGCCCGCGCGGGCCTTGCCCGCCTGCGCGCGCCCGCCCGCACACACCCGCCTACCCGCGCGCCCATCTGCGCGACTGCCCGCCCGCCTGCCTGCGATTGCTCGTGCGCTTGCCTATGCTTGCGCCCGCGTCGCCGGTACTCGATCAGATCAGTTAATCATCATCGTCAGTGACTCTTCTCCGATTCAATTCACTGGTAAATTCTTTTCCGAACGCAACTAAACTGATTATTTGATTTCAACACAAATTATTCGCTTGACTTGAATTATTTATTTGGCTCTAATTGTGT
>KZ452995.1:475074-514963 GCA_002786265.1 Apostasia shenzhenica | reverse complement strand
CGGGTTCTGCGGAGGGAATGGCGCGCGGCAGGCAAGCGCAGCGGCACGAAGGCTGGCAGGCGGGCGGGCGCGACGGCGGCTCGGGCAGGCGGGCGGCCTGCGGAGCGATGGGTGCGGGCGCAGAGCGGAGCTTGATGGGGCGAGCGCGTCCTCTGGTGGGGGGTTCACGCCTGGCGCGAGCGGCAAGGCAGTGGTGGCGCGTGAGGCGGCAGGCGGCGCGAGACGGCGTCCCAGGCCGCTCTTGGAGCAGAGCAGCAGGAAGCGGGCGCGCTGGAGCCAGAGCGCGCGACGCTGTGCGCGGCGCTCGGGATAGAGAGGAGCAGATGCAGAGAGAGAGGTCCGGAGGCCGGTGCTGGTGCGGAGAGCAGGAGAGCGAGCAGAGACGGCGACACGACCAGGCCGGGCGCGCGCAGGCGGGCAAGGCCGCGGCGGGACTCTCAGGAGGGCGCGGCGGCTGGTCGACGCTTTTCCGTGGCCGGGCGGGCTGCTGGAGGCGACGAGGTGGAGGCGAGGGGCGAGGAGCGCGAAGAGAGCGACAGCAGAAGAAAGTTTCCTAACGAGGAAGAAATGGAAAGTTGTCCCTCTTGTCTTGGAAGAGAGGAAGAAGGAGGGAGGAGAGAGAAAATAATTTCTTCTATGTCTGTTACGGTCAAGAACCTATTATGCATTATTTCATCAAACTAGAGGACAGCTATTGACATTAATAATATATGAAGACGGATCATTCATACGATAACCATAACAAGGACCACAGATTGATATTAATCCCTTTTTTTTATTATAGTACACATTTACAAATAATTTTAAGTTTTATAAATATTATTATGATTTAATATAAAAAAGTTATTGTTATTTTGTAAATATTTCATTAAATTATTAAATCAAAAGTCATTTATAAGAGAGAGTGAAACTTTGCAGACAAAAAAATAATTTTGCTATTTTTTAATCAAAAACAGTTTCTCTCTCTCTCTCCCTCTCACTGATCCATCATCCCCACTTTGAATCAAATAATAGGATAATTAACTAATGTCACTTAATTTAAATATTTTATTATAATATTTATTCATCCAATCTAGTTAATTAATTATGCATACTCAAATATTACAAAATCTTTATATACACATATTTGAAGTTTAAAACTTAATCAAAATTTATTTGAAAAAAATAATTCTGTTAGTAATCATTTAAAATTATATTTTACTTTAATGGTACATTTTTCTCTTCCTCAATATAAACTAAAAACGCTGATTTGGTCCTAAATTAATTTAGTCGGCGATGTCTCCTCTTAATATGTGGCCACCGTAAAATAGATTTTAGATTTTCGACTCAAATATATTTTAATATCTTTATTTGATGAAAGCCCTAGATTTTTTGTAAATCTAACTATAAGTTATGGTCTATTAAAAAATTTGATATACTTTATAATTAAAAAATAACAGTTCAAATAATAAATGTGTATTAATATTCACTTATATAAATTTGAGTGTGCCATGGGCTATTTAACTAAGAATGGTAGGTAAGTGTCATAATAAAATTAAAATTATACGTGGTAGGTAGGTAATTATCCTTAAAATAAATTAAATATTTTTTAGTAAAAAATCAAAATTATTTATTATTATAGCATTTTAAGTAAAAAATATTTGGTAGTGAGGGAAACCGCTTTTGATTTAAAAAAATAGTAAAATTGCATTTTAATTATTAACTTTTTACCTCCTTATAAATATATTTAAATATTTTTTTAAGGCACATCATAGAATATTTCTTCAATTTCTAAGTTGAAATTATTCAATAGTGTAAGATTATAGAAACTGACATCTTCGATTTATATGACAAGCTTTTCTCTCTGGGCTATCAGAAGAACGCCACACAGTGGGCCGAATACAATCAAGTTTACCAGTAAATTAATATATATTTTACCAACTCAGAGTTTTATATATATATAGTAAAATATATAATATATTTATTTATTATATTTAATATTAATAAAAGTTAATATTTTTTTGTATGATCTAAATATGTACATTTTGCTAGATTATATATTAATAAATAAATTATAAACAAATAATACATTTCATAATTTAATTATTGTATTCAGCTTATGCAAATTTTTACTGGTTCTGGTGTTCGCCCCTCTCTCTCCTCCTGATCCCGCGCACGCGTGACGCCGGCGCAACCCGCTAGAGGCCGTGCGGTGTCGCCCGTGGCCTACGATCGGGAGGAGAGAGAGATGCGGGGAGGAGAGAGAGATGCGGGGAGGAGAGAGAGATGCGGGGAGGAGAGAGAGGGAGGAGAGAGAAAATAATTTCTAACATCTGTTACGGCCAAGGACCTATATGCATATTTCATCAAACTAGAGGACCAGTTTGCTACATTTAAATATTCGAGAGACCTATTTGCACATACGACCAAACTAGAGGGACCCAGATGCTATTTACCCTAAAAAAGTTACTTTAAATTTAAATACTAAAGACTATAGTATTTTTTTAAAATTAGATAAAAGATGCAAAATAAAAAAAAATTATTGTGGAAGTGGAGTTTTGCTTTCCAGGCAAGTAATCCCATGTTGCCAAAAGATAAATCTCAAATTAAAATATTTTACAAAATGTTAGGATCTAAAATTAAATCTAAAAAAGTCAAAGAACTATATTATAAATTTTTAATATAAATTTTATCACCAAATTATAATTTCTTATAAAAAAATAGGATCTAGAAAAGTCAAAGAATTATATTATAAGTTTTTCAATTTAAATTTTATCTCATCCAATAATAAAACTTTTATTTCAATTTAAATAGAATAAATTTATTATATTTTATATAAAATTTTTATTCTATTGCAGCTCTCTTCTCCCTTTGCACTCTCTTTTTCGAATTAATTTCCACTAAAATTGACTCCAAATAATTATATCGGGTGGAGCTTCTCATAGCCCAGAAGGGAAAGAGCTTGTCAAAAATCAAGAGGTCTCAGATTTAAATCTACACTGCTATAATTCTCAATTAGAATTGAGTAAATTGTGATGTGGTCATACAAAATATTTTTTACTTAAATGTAAATAAGATAATTTTTTTTTATTTTTAAAATTCAAAGGTCGTGGATCAGCGAGAGGGAGAGAGAGAAAACAGCTGAAGTTGCATTTTGATCTCAATATTTTCACCTTCTTATAACTAACATTAATTTAATAATTTAATAAATATTTAGAAAACATAATTTTTATAATAATAATATTTATAAAACTAAAAATTATTGTAAATGTTTTTATAATTATAATAAAAAAACTTTACATTAAATACTAAAGAATATAATATTTTTTTAAAATTAATTAAAAGAAGCAAAATGGAAAAGATTAAATTTTTTATTGTGGAAGTCGAGTTTTGCCTTACAGGTAAATAATTGCATGTTGCCAAAAGATAAACCACAAATTATATTTTTTTTATAAAAACTTAGGATCGAAAATTAAATCTAGAAAAGCAAAAAAATTATATTATAAGTTTTCAATATAAATTTTCTCACAACTACGGACCAAATTATAATTTTTTATTAAAAATCGGGATCTAAAATTAAATATACCTCTATCTAGAACAGCTACAATTTAAAATTTTGTGCAATTACGTTCAGCCTAGGACATTTAATTTCATATCAGTCCATAAAAAATGCAATCTCAATCTTTTTTATTCAAAAATTTTTTAATACAAATATTTACATATACCTCTATCTAGAATTACATATAACATTCATAAATATCAATAAGTTTTTTATTTATTTAATCCTAAAGACTAAATAATTATATTCTTTTCATTGAAATGAGAAAGACCTACCTCTTCATCTTATTTAAGGAGGAGAAGATCTGCAATTTTGTAAATATCTAGTACTAACATTAAAAATTAAAATGTAAAAAGATATTTTTAAAGGATTATGTGCAATTCTTTAGAACTTTATTAACCATGTAATGATTCTCAACCATTTACCAAATAAATAATATTATTAAATCACAAAGTTTTGACCAATCTAACTTATATAAAATTATATATATATATATAGATAATATAGGTAGATAGATAGATATAAATATAAAAGCTGAACATATGTCATGTATCTCTAAAAATTTATTAATTAATATTATGAGAACAACCATCTTTACATTTAATTAATGTTATCTTATTTTTTGTCTGAAAAAAAACATATTCTTTTATTACGAAAGTAAAATAAGGTACATAGTTTTAAAATTTTAACATTTAATTTTCTAATTTATATAAATTAATTAGTTTATTTTTAATTTATATTAAGAATTTATATAAATATCTCATATATTATCCATTTCTCTATATTGGTGTGCTCTTACAATTTCTTCAATCTCTTTCTAGATCTCTCCCTCTTCTCCCCCTCTCCCCTCTCCCCCGCGTCGCCGCCTCGCGCCGCCCCTCGTAGATCTCTCTCTCGCTCTCTAATTGGCTCAATAAAAAAAATTCCTATTCCAATACGCAATCTAATTTTCGTGCTCAGAAATTAAATATTTGCATTTAAATACTATTTCATATTTGAATATAAAATTAAATTTAGCCTTATAGAAAATCCAGCTCTAACCATCTGAAATTCTTTTCTTACATGCAAAAATCAATTTCATACAAATGAAATAAAAATTTCTATATTTGGATAAAAAAAATCAGTTTGAATATACAAATCATATTTATGCTCATATTAATTATTTATATATATTTCTAGTAACTTATATAGGTACTTCGTATAGAAAATTTCATATATTTATGTACGTTCAGATATTTACTTACATTTTTATTATATTATAGTCGTTGCTCCAAGTATATTATTTGTATAATAGTAAAGATGCGAATTACTAATGACTGTTTGTTACATATTGTGATCCAAATATAGAAATATTATTAACTTTGATTTTAAAGAACTGTGTGACTTGAAAATTTTTTGAGAAGTCATGTACTCATCCTAGTACTAATCCAACCCAAACATGTTTAATTATAGAGTTTCTCATTATTAGCCTCAGGGTTTATCCCAAAAAGCATCTCTATTATTTCGGATCACGTTATCTACTTATGTAGCTCAAAATCTCTATTTCCTTTTCGAAGTGAGACGATTCGTTCTTGTGCATGCCCCTCTCACTAATTAATATTAAACCTAGAAGTCTGCCATGAGCTGTACTTTGCTTCAGTGATTTTGTTCTCTTGAGATATCATCTGGTGATTACTCCCCACTTGTTTCAACCACATGCATCATAGTGTTCCTAAGGATAAGCCCGGCTCACCTGTTAAATCTCATGTTGAACAAATTGCTGTCACGCAATAATATTTTTCTTTTCTTTGAGCTTGCTGGTCACAAACACTCAGAGTCGTCATTATAATATAATGCTATATGCATGAAGATCTTCTAAATAAAAATTGAATGTATTCTTCTCATGATTTTTTTTTTCTGACCCCTTATTGACAATCCTCCAACAACATACATGGATTGTGCAAAATTATTACCTTCTTGGTTCTTGTTATTTTTTTTCTTCAAGTGTACCCTCCAAAGTTGCTCCTGAGATACAAATATTGTTTTAATTCCTACCACATCCAAATATGTGAAACACTTAATCTATATAACTATCTATCTACATATATATATATATATCTTCTTTAAAAGGTTTTTGAGAGATAAATATTAAGGCACTGCTTGTTTAAGAGTTTAAAATTAACTTGATTTAATCTCTCATATATCTCAACATAATAACTAATTTTATTTCACATCATTCACAACTTTTAATAAAAAAATATCTCTATTCTAAATTTAATTTTAACCTTTTTAATAAACCTTACAAACAAATAAGTCCTAAAATAGAAATATTTAATATATAAATATGTATATATATACTCATTCTCTAATTAACCTACGTAGTGTCACGTGGCTAATATTGAAAGAAAAATCATATTCGTATCTGTGGGATGGATTATAACTTCTAAGTATGGAATATATTAACAGAGTCCTCCAAATGGAGCTAAAATATATATGCCACTCAATCAAATTCATATTTATACTTAAATTTGAATTCAAACTTGCCTAATCTTGGACTTTGTAAATTTTAATTGCAATTTTACTATTTTAATTTGTCAAAAATTATACATTACTTTTGAAACTTATAATTGGTGTAGCAAAATTATATTCAGAATTTTGAGTTTAAGGCATGTAATATCATGTGAGATAATTTTTTTAAATTTTTAATATTTAAATTTCTGGTTTTCAATATAATTATCAACTCAGACTTGTTTTAATTTTTTATATTAAAATTATAATTTTAATCTCTCTCTCTCCTCTCCCTCTGGTCCAGGAGAAATTTTTGCGTACACCGGTGCACGACGCACAAGCCCAATTAGCACACGACACATCAGCATGCATGACCACTTTTATTCACGTGTCGTGTACTAATTGGGCTTGTGCACCGTGCACCGGTGCACGCAAAAATTTCTCCTGGGAGAAATTTTCAGGCAAAGCCAAAAAGGGATGGGTGACCTTTGCCGGTGTGCAGTCTATTGACAACAAGAAGGCAGGGGCGGGGCAGTCTATTGGCCTCTCTTTATCTCTCTTCCTCCCTGCTTAGGAAAAGCAAAGTGGGGCTTGATGGCCTCGCTGGTGGGCAATTCCCCCAAAGGACCGGTGTGGGAGCTCGCTGGCTAGTGTAGGGAGGCAAGGGCTTGCCCGCTCCCTCTTTTCTCTCTGTTGATGCAAAAAATGCATCACCACACAGAGAAATCATGAGACGGCGATTTTTACGTGAAAATCCGAGTGTCCGGGGGAAAAATCACGACGTCGTCCAGGCTATTTGAATCCACTAATCTCATCTCCTCTTACAAAGCTTGGTGGTCTCTAATGGGAGACCAAATGGGTACAAGAGAGAGAGCGGGTAGAGGAAGAGTGGCCGCTCAGCCCGAGAGAGAGAGAGAGAGGAAGGAAGCCTCTTTAGAGAGAGTAAGCCCCCTTATTTATAGCTTGGAGAGGAGGGGACATAGTAGGTTTAGTCTGTCACATCTGACACCTACTCTTGGAAAGAATGATTAGGGAGTGGGCTCACATGCTATCTTAAATGCTGAGTTGACACAGTAGTATGGAGAGTACGATCTGGTGATCTCTTTAAGCTGCTGTTGAGCTGCTCTTCGACAAGGAGCTGCTGTTGAGCAGTTGTTTGGCGAGGAGCTGCTGTTGAGCTGCTCTTCGACTTGGAGCTGCTGTTGAGCAGCTGTTTGGCAAAGAGCTGCTGTTGAGCAGCTCTTTGGCAAGGGATGTTAGAGAAGGTTCTAACATGTCCCCCCTCTAAAGCATAACGTGCATTGATGTACGTACTAATGCTGATTCGGTGGACTTCAATGGAGATTACTTTCTGTAAAGTCAGTAGCTCTTCGACGTGGGGATGCTGTTGAGCAGCTCTTCGACTTGGGGCTGCTGTTGAGCAGCTGTTTGGCAAGGAGCTGCTGTTGAGCTGCTCTTCGACTTGGGGCTACTGTTGAGCTGCTCTTCGACTTGGGGCTGCTGTTGAGCAGATGTTTGGCAAGAGATGTTAGAGAAGGTTCTAACACTCTCCCTCCCTCGGACTAAATCTCCCTCATGCATGCACAAAAGCAGTATAGGGGTGCACACCGGCAGGGGGTTGTCCATGCAATTCCACCGATAAGAGTCACCACGCACCCCTTCGCTGGATTTGCACAAGTGGGGAGAGCAGGGGGACAGAGAGAGAGAGAGAGAGAGAGAGAGAGAGAGAGAGAGAGAGAGAGAGAGAGAGAAAGAGAGAGGCATACTGCCTTTGCCTCGATCTCTACGTGAGCAGGTGGTCTCTCACGCCGGCCACTCCGCTGGCAAGAGTCACCCTGCTCCCTCCACTTTGCCCCCCAGCGAGAGAGAGCGAAAGAGAGAGAGGAAAGTAAAATTATAACTTAAGATAATCATCTTCAACTACGTACAGAGCTGTCACATTTGTCCGGTTACCATTCACAGAGACGTCGAGTTAAACATAAACGCTCCCATCTTCCCGGTAATAATAAAATAATAATAATAAAAAACTCCCCGGTGCGAGGTCCCCGTAGTGATTAAAGATGGCAACTCACGAATCAGACCCAAGAAATTAAGCACAGCAACAGAGGAAATGGCAAGAGCTGTTGAGAGCATCAATGGCGTTCTGATCGGAGAAGACGATCTCCACTGCGAGGCACTGGTCCTCAAATGCATCACCAGCTTTGTGGACGTCATGGTTCTCCGATGCGCCCTCAAGCTCCACATATTCGATGCCATCCACCGCCACGCTGGCCAGCCAGTCCCCTAAACGGACCTCGCCGCTGAACTGCCGGCGGCAAGCGTCCACCACCCGACCCTCCGGCGCGTGATGCGCTACCTCGCCAACATGCGCCTCGTCAACGTCCGTGAAGCAGCTGGGGATCAGTTCTACACGCTCACGCCGGCATCCTCCACCTACCTGAGAGTCGATTCAGAGAAGAGCTTTGTCCCTTTTGCGAGATTCTTAATCAAAGTCGAAATGATAGCGCCGTTCTTGGCGCTAGACGCCTGCGTCGTCGCCGGAGATGAGGACTCGGATGTGCCGGCGATCGAGCGACTGGGAGGGAAGAGCTTTTACGACATGGTGGCATTGGATCCGGAGGCGTTCCATGTAACCATGAGGGCCATGGTTACTCGGACGGCCGAGGCGGTGGCGGAGGGGAGCCGGGCGGTGTTCGAAGGGGTGACTACGGTGGTGGACGTCGGTGGGGGGGATGGAATGATGGCGGCGACGATAGCGAGGGCGTTTCCTGCGATCAAGTGCGTCGTGCTGGAGCTGGCACATGTGGTGGAGAGAGCGCCGGAGAGGGTGGGGGTAGAGTTTGTCGCCGGCGACATGTTCGTCTCCTTGCCCCGTGCGGACGCTCTTCTCTTTACCGTGAGTTTTCACTTCATAAATCTCAAGTCTTTCATTTGATTTTTTTTTTTTAAGTTTGATAATTAATAATTATAAGTACTATAATATATTTTTTAATAAATATATCAATTTTATTTCACCTTCTAAATTAAAATATTTGATTCATGTATATTATTATAGAATATAAAATAAAATTAATATTTTTATTAAAATTTATTAAATATGTAAAATAAAATAATATTTTTTATATTAAAATTTATATATAGTGATTAAAAAAATATTTATTACTAGTATTTTTTTTAAATTATACTATTTTAGTTATGTTTTTAATTCTCATACAAAATAGGACTTTAGAGTCTAAATTTTGCAAATTTTATGCTCATTTTTGGCATTCACCTTAGAACTTTATAAAAGTTAATTTTTTTTATAGATAATTATATCATATGTCTAATCATTGAATCCAGTTGGTAGATTAGATATTTTTATGTTCAAATTTTATGAAACTGCTCAAATTTAAGTAAGAAATGTTTAGTTTGATATTATTATATTTTTTGTAAAAAAGTATTATTTATTTTGAAGTTATATTTATATAATATTATAAAAAGTATAATATTATTATTCTAAAATAATTTCTAAATATCACATAAAATTAAATAGTATTTACATGTTACTTTAATTATAATAAAAAAGTGTTAAATTATTATTATTTATTATCTTTTAATATAATAATAATAAATTAAATAAATAGTAATTTATACATAATATAAATATGTAGATAATATATTGACATCAAAATAATGTGAATATTTAAATAATATAGAATCAATTGACCTTCTATTTTTATTTTGAGATACAAGCTGTATAATGTAAATTAAAATTTATTTTTATATATAATTAAAATAAAGTTAATTTTTATAGATAATACATAATATAAAATTAATTTTTTTTTATTAAATTTATATTTTATGTAAAATAAATATTATAAAAATCATTTATAAGTGCATTATAGATTTGAATCAAACAACAACATAATTTAAAGTAAAACTAGAGCGACATACACGTATGTATAATTTCAAATTCAAGCATTTATATAATATATATTTTGATGCTCTACAGCGGGTTTTACATAATTGGAGCGATGACAAGGTCACGGAGATATTGAGGCGATGTATGGAGGCCATTGACGAGGATAAGGGAAAAGTGATCATAATAGACATGGTGATCGATGACTCTAAAGAAGACCCAGATGTGCATCAGATAAAATTATCTCGAGATATAATAATGATGGCCTACCATGGAGGCAAAGAAAGGACTAAAGAAGAATGGAGAAGCTTATTGGCCAAAGTTGGATTTAATTATTGCACTTTTACTCGAGTCAAAGCCTTTGAACACGTCATAGAAGCGAGTCCATAATTTGCATGCACGAATCGAGTTATGAATCAGCATGTATTCAATGCCAATGTGCTTTACATATGACAAAATAAATTATGTTATTCCATATTTTCTCTAATTTTTTTGAATGCAGGACTTCTTTGGTTTAATTTTTATCCTCGATAAACCCTTTTCAGATGTTGATCATCATGACCCAAGTACTGTAATCTTTATTTATAATCAATCTGCAATCAGATTACATCTAATTAGGATTTTAATGATGAGAATTAGAACAGTTTATAAATAATTAAATTACACAATTATATATTATTCAATAAATTATACATATATAAAATCACATTTATACACTAAAAAAATATTTATCGTACACACACACATATATATATATATATATGTATATATATCACCAACGACTACGGGCAATATTCAAAAAAAAAAATATCCTAACAACCAGCTATCAAGTTATATAGTAACACATGTACGCTATATAACTCATCACAACAGGTGACTCATACACAATCACCTTTAGTGATCGTCATTACCCCAATTTGCTGAAAACTATCACTGGAAGTCATCACATCAATATCATCAACCGTGATGAGTATGATTGCAAAAAAAAACAAATTAATTTTTCCTTCATATAATATATATGTCAATCTCATTATATTATCATTGTATATAATTACAAAATTCAATATTAACTGATTACACTTATCATATAACTCAATTAAATTTAAAAGTATCATAATTAATTTATTACAATCAACTACCACGTAAAAGAACATAGTCCAACAGTAAATAAATCATCTAAACATGAGAAACACATAATAATAGCAAAACACACAATATATAACTCAAAATAAAACATTATATGTTTAGTAAATTAATTTATAAATATATTAGAGTAGATCCATCTACCTCTTTGACTGTCTGATAATCTATTTTCACGTATATATTCTAAAAAATAAAAACACAAATAAATTAAACTTTATTTCTTTTAATTAATTTTAACCGGCCATTATAAGTTTCATATCTTTTTAATTCTTTTTAAATAAATATAGTTTTTATCGAATCAAAATTATCTAATTTTATACCATTAAATTGATTTATATATCATGCCTAACAAATAAAATAATACTATTTATAAATAAAATATTTTTTTTTTCCACACCTTCCTCCTCCTCCTCCTCCTCCTCCTCCTCCTCCTCCTCCTCCTCCGTGCTCGGCAGAGATGGCGTGCAAGAAAAGGAACTGAGTCTGATCAATTTGCGGGTCCAACTGGTTGAAGATCTTCAATTCCAAACCTTGATATCAATCATCACACTGACAGACTTTAAAACGTTTTTAAATTTTTACTGTGCATGTGAAGCTAATAGAACGTGCGTCTAAGTTAAAGCGAGTCGAAATCCCAAAGGGAGAAAAAAGATGATCAACTTGGTTTTGTTGTTAGAGCTGGCGACAAGGGATTGAAGAAATCGGGTGGTTTGTAAGGAGAGTAGATGGGATATCGAGAATAGCAACACATCCATGTGCTCGAGTTGGCCTCTAGAGATGCACGGATTGCCCACGAACCACCGCCTGGGTGCGCTCTCTACAGTCTCCTAGGAGGCTGCTCCTGCGATCCGTGAGCGGGACGCTTGTTATTTTAATTCAAATTTAATATGTAATTTGAAGTGGATGGATGATATGAATGTTGCCGAGTGGTAGAAGTACAAAAAGGCTAAGTTTTTTTGAAATTCGGCCGTAACCTCTATTACTATACTAGTAAAACAAGATACATCAAGTACAAAGGGATCAATTCTCATCGAGAATCGCACAAAAATCGGATAGGAGGGACATGCTCCTCGCCCATTCGACATCATCTAAACATGAAAAAAAAGGCTATAAAATCTGTCGCTCTATTCGCGGTCCTATATACATGAGAAATCTTATGCGCCTTGAAGGCACAAAGAAGATCGGAGATGTAAGTCATGGTCCTGTTGGGAGGCTGTCCTCTGACAGTCCTCATCAATGGTGGTGGCTGAATCGCCCTCTATCCATGTAGGTTGCCCACCAGCAAATCTTTGCCCCTTCTGCTAAGAAAACAACAATGCACGGAAGGTGTTCGACATAATATCATGAAGACATAAATCATAAAAAAAGGAATTGAGGGCAATCTACATGCAAGGCATTTGTGATAATGATGTCAATTCCAAAAACTCTATGCAAATACTAAAAAATGTGAGGATAGTAAAAAACAGTGGTAGGGCAGATTAATCTGAGGAGGATTTCAAAAGCAAACCTATAATTTATGATCGTGAATTAATATCAAACACTCCCTTTAGGCCTCCTACTAATGGGCCTTCCAAAGGAGGAGATCGTGGGACATAGAAAGGAGGTGGAATCCCAATTCTTAAGGACATCATTGCACAAGCTATAGCGCATAAGGAGGAGATCGTGGCTATTGATGTGGAGGAGGTATCGCATATCTCAAAGAGATTGAGGTCTGTTTGTTTGCAAAAGATAATTTTAACAAAATTAAAATTAAACTTAGATGAACTTATATTTTTTATTAAAGTTATCAATAATATAAAATAAAATTAGTTATTAAGTTAGGATATGTTAAGGATATGATATAAGTTAGTTATTATTTTTAATATGTATATAAGATATAGTAAAGTTATTTGTAGTACGATTTAAACTAAAGTTTGGCCGCATACAACTATGAAGTCTATAAATATACATAATATATTGAAAATTTAAACTCCAAACAAATCTAACGTTTTCTCCGTTGACTTTAACAATATATTGTAAACACTGCATTTAACACTCCTAGGATAAGCTAAAACTTTCAAGTCAACATATATATATTTTGAATTATATGTATGGTGCAAAATATAATTAATTTTTAATATTAAATTTTATGTGTAATATAACAAACTTCGTTAAAATTAATATGGCTAAACAAATGAACCCGTTGAAAACCTAAAACGAAGACTTCCATGTTCTCATTATGCCATGCATCAAATCTTAGTAATAGCAAGCTTTCATGTCCTCGTTATACTATTATGCACTTCCTCATCTAGCCTGTAACTTCGCACAAGGTTGCCGTAAATACTTGTAATGCTTATCGCTTGATCGCATGATTTTATGCCCATAATAAACTATGTCGCAAGCTCAATGAGCTAGGAACCAAGATGCTAAAAAAAATCAAAAATAGGTAAATCCCAATTCCACAACTAGATAAAGCAACTATAGAAAATCTAAGCTTGAGATACATACTCTATGATCCCCATAATTCATTTGAGCTCCTAGAAAAGGGAACCCATGGCTCCAACAAATCACTCTATAGCTTCTCAATTGGCTAGCTTAAACGAATCACGTTCGTGGTTGAGCCCTTGATGGTGAAACCATTCTTGACAAGGCTCTTCCTCCGTTCATCCATCCCAGTACATCATCTTACCAAGTTTACCTAAGTTGAACTCTTCCCTTAATCAAAAATGTCAGTCTTCGATGAAAAAACGAGTAATTAACTACAAATTCTTGTATCTGTAGAAAACATTTGATCCTCAGAATTCTGAAGTCTTGAAGCTAACTCATCTAAAGCAAAAATCTCTTTCAAATTTATCTCAAGGTAAGTTTCCACGATTAAGTCAGATCAGTCCGGCACACTTGACAAAATATCTTCCTCTGAGTGCACGCATCGTGCACATTAACAAAACAAATCGGTACGTTCTTGTGAATAGAGTTGAAAATATACTTTCATTCAAAAAAGTCTATCAAAATTATAACAATTTTAAACAGAGTTCTATATAAGTCGATAATGATTTTATACATGTAACATTAATGTGTAGCCTTCAAGCATTTCATATTTCAAGCAATCTCCTCCATTTCATATTTCAACAGCAGCACTACAAGCACAATAAGCTGCCAGGAAAACACTCCTTGATTGTTTTTTGACCCTTCAGCATATGCATTTTAAGGAGAAGAAGAACGAGAACAAGAAGACGAGGATCAATGAAAGATGGTAAAGCCTTCGGTCAGCAGACAGAAGCAGAGAATGGCCAGTAAAGTTCGAACCCAAACAAAACAAGCCAATGAGCACGCATGCAGACAAAGGATCAGAAGAGAAGATAATGCAAGCAAACCATAGTTTTCATTTTCCTTCAATAAACTGGGATGCCATTCTCACGATCACCATATTATCAAGCTGTAATGCCAATAAAGAGAAAAAGAACCCATCATTCACTGCGGTCAGGCCATGGCCCGTAAACCCTAAATCGGTGCAGCATGATACAGGGAGAAGGGGTAAATTCAAACGAGAAAATCCCTCCCACAGAGTAAAATAAACTGAGAATACGAGGAGAAAGAGGAGATTGAGCCATCTGCGCAAACATCACACGGGAATCGGAGAGAGAGAGAGAGAGAGAGAGAGATTACCAATTGTCGAGGCTGACCAGAGGAGTAGAAAAGGACGGCAGTGGGCGCTGCCGGTTGCCGGAGTGCGGTGCCGGCGGTTGGACAGAATCAAGTCGGTGGCAGGTCCGCGAGGGAACGAGGACACAGATAAGAGAGAGATAATAAAGTAATGGATTTTTATTTTATCAACTGCTTATAATACACTAAATATATATATATAATTTTTTAAGAACCATCATTTATTTTGTAATTATAATTTAATTTACACATTGTCATATAAAATAATTCTCTGTTAAAGAGAATTTAATTATATAATATTTTGTAATATGAACTGCTTATTATAAAAAGAAGATCTCAACACTATTCTCTCTCTCCCTTTCTATGTCTTTCAATATGGTATCAGAGCCTTGACGTCGCTCGTCACCTCACAGCGTCGGCCGCTTACCTCGCCGACCTCGCCGTGTCGAACTCCTTTTACCATCGCCCGCCTCCTACCTTGCCGGCCGCTTACCTCGCCGACCTTGCCGTCGCCGGCCTCTTACCTCGCCGACCTCGCTGTGTCGGCCTTCTGCCACCCCTTTTTCTCCCATTAAAGGCCCTTTAGTTTTCAATCTCCCATTAAAGCTCCAGCTTCTAATCTCATCTCTGCCCAAAGCTGAGGCAGAGATTTCTCTCAGCTTGAAAAATTATTATCCAGTACTTGAATTCCCTATTATGTTCGAAATGAGCATAACCTCTCAAAATGAGCAACTCATTCCACTAGCAACAAATATATCATCTTTGCCTACCAACACGGTATTATTTCTTCCTTTAAAGCTAATAAGAGACAACTACTTACTTTAGAAAATACAGTTTCTCCCTTTACTTCGTGCTCATGACCTCCTTGGAGTAGTAGATGGTATAGATCCATATATATCCAGATATAAATAATTCAGCTTATACTACCCGGATAAAAAGGATCAACTAATTCTCACTTGGATTATTTCAACATTCATTGAAGTCATTCTTTCATTGGTGGTAAATTTGAATACTTCTCATGTAGTTTAGAAAAGCCTTACTGACACATTCGACTCTCATTCTATAGCACATATTCTTCAACTTAAAACTCAATTACAGATGATAAACAAAGAGATAGCTCTATTGATGATTATATGCAGGCTATAAAAAATATCATCAACAACTTATCTGCTATTGGACATTTAATATCCGATCTAGATATTCTAATGCATGTTCTTGCAGGTCTTAATTCTACATATGACATCATTATTCTTGTTATTACTACCCGTGTGAATGATTTTATCTTAGAAGAAGTTCATGGGATTTTTTCATCTGATGAACGTCTTCTTCAACTCAAATCTAGGGAAATAACTGCAGTAATATCGCCATCGATCAACACTATTAGAGGAGAACGTCCCTCTCCATCAAATACTAACAGAGGGCGGAGGACACATTGGTCGAGAACGTGGTAGTCGTGGTGAACGACATTGCCAGATCTGTCTTATCCCTAATCGTTATGCTCACGAATGCTATAATATTAAATTTTATATATAATATGATATATCTGTTTAAAATTAAATTAGTTTAATTTTTAAGAATTAAAAAAATATGACTGTAATTAATAAATTTTTAGAGATAAGTAGCGTATGTCAGCTTTTATATTAATTGTATCTATCTGTTTAAAGTCAACATAATATATTATATATATATATAATATATCTTTTTTTAGTGAATTTTATACAAGTCGGAGTGGTCAAAACTCAGTAATTTAATATCTTTGATATATGGTTGAAAATCATTATATGGTTAATAAAGTTCTAAAGAATTGCATATATAACCCTTTAAAAATATCTTTTTACATATTAACTCTCAAAATTAGCACTAGATATTTACAAAATTGCATATCTTCTTCTCCTTAGATAAGATAAAAAGCTAGGTCTTTTTCATATTAATGAACAAAATATAATTTATAATTATATATTTATATATATAAAGAGTGAGAGAGGTATATATAAATATATAGTCTTAAGGATTAAATAAATAAAAAATTTATTGATATTTAAAAATGGTATATGTAATTCTTTAATATGAAAATATATTTATCAACTTATTATATTATTTTCTTTTCACAAAGAGAGAGAAAGTACAAAAAGATAATGAAGTAGTAAACAAACTATCACAATTTATTCAAGTTAACTCAGCATAATGATTGGTAGCTACATAGTTTAAGCAGCTTAATTTAAGTATAAACTGCTTAGTCTGTTTGCATTACGAAAATTCACACTTTCTTTCACTTGACAATGACTTTAAATCTAAATTACTTAAAATTTAAATTAAGAAAGAGCTTAAACTTCAAGTTGTTTTCAAATGAATAATACGATTAAAGGCGTACCACAATAACATGCTCCAGAGTCATGAGAGTTATAAAGTTGCAATTAGTGAAGCCAGCTTTGAGTAGTATGCTTCTCCCTTAATCGTATTATTCATTTGAAAACAACATGAAGTTTAAGCTCTTTCTTAATTTAAATTTTAAGTAATTTAGATTTAAAGTCATTGGCAAGTGAAAGAAAGTGTGAATTTTCGTGGTGCAAACAGACTAAACAGTTTATATTTAAATTAAGTTGTTTAAACTATTTAGCTACCAATCAATATTCTAAGTCAACTCGAATAAATTGTGACAGATTATTTCCTACTTCATTATCTTTTTGTACTTTCTCTCTCTTTGTGAAAAGAAAATAATATAATAAGTTGATAAATATATTTTCATATTAAAGAATTACATATACCATTTTTAAATATCAATAAATTTTTTATTTATTTAATCCTTAAGACTATATATTTATATATACCTCTCTCACTCTTTATATATATAAATATATAATTATAAATTATATTTTTTTCATTAATATGAAAAAGTCCTACCTTTTTATCTTATCTAAGTAGAAGAAGAGATGCAATTTTGTAAATATCTAGTGCTAATTTTGAGAGTTAATATGTAAAAAGATATTTTTAAAGGGTTATATATGCAATTCTTTAGAACTTTATTAACCATATAATGATTCTCAACCATATATCAAACAAAAAAATTATTCAAAGTTAATGAAAAAAATCAAAAAACTAATAGAAAAGATCATCGTCACATTTAGTTTGCTAAGAAAATTCAATCTAAATTCTACAAGTGAAATTATTTAAATAAAATAGTAGACTGCATTAAATAAAAAGTAATAAGAAAACATTAATTGATTTGCATCCTATTATTATTTGCATTTGCTAAAAATTTTCAAGCTGTAGAAAATTAGGAAAAAGAAAGACAAATATTTGAAATAACAAATATATTCATCCCATTAATCTATTGTTATCATTAAAAGTAAATATTACATAATTAGATTAAATTTTTCTGATTTGATTGAATCTGATATGCAATCGGGTTTTGGCATCTAATCAGACCAGGCAACATTCCGGTTCATAGTCATATCAGTCGAATCAGGTGGCCTAGTCCAATTTTTATATAGCAATAGATGTGAAATAAAATTCTTAATTTCTACAAGTGAAATTTATGTAACACGTGAATTAAAATTAATTTTTAATATTTAAATTTTATTATGATGTAAAACTTCAAATTTGTAATTAAGAAGTTGAGCTTTTAAAAATATACTCAAACTCATTTGTTAATATATAAGCTTTGATGAATAAGTAGGGATGAACCCTTATCGTGCCGAGGGTCGAGATGTAAGTTAAGAACTCGGTTCATTTGTAGCCTTAACTTTAAATTTTGATTCGAGACTCGGAGGCTGTGATCAACTAATAAATTTGTGGTTCAACTGGTTGCACCGATGGGTCCGTCATCATTTTTTTTTTTGATAAAATTCTAAAGCTTAAAATGAGCGAGCTAGGCTTAACTTCAAATTAGCTCAAAATGAACTTCGAGCCAAGTTCCTAACTTATAATTCGAATATTTAAAACTTTTAAATCTATTTCAACTCGGTTCAAAAATTGAATGAGCTCCAAGCGAGTTTCAAGTTTCAGATATTTTTAATACCACTATTTTAAACTAATTATACTTGATTCAAAATTAAGTAGGGCTCGAAATTAAAAGTGAACAGAGTTCTCATTTTGTGTCTAATGTTTAGATTGTCTAACCCAATCTAACCCAATTGGCCTAACCAACACACACAGAACAACAACAAAAAATAATAATATTATTTTTAATTTGTATTATTTTATATAAATTTATATTTATTTATGTATACATAAATATATACACAAATTAATTTAATTACATTTGTACACAGAGCAACCTAATATATTATAGTTATGATTCATATATATTATATATTATTATATAATATTATTATATATTTCTCTACCGTCCTGAGATTTGTTAGTTTTTCATATGTATATATTACGTGGACTAAGTTTAAAAGGAGATAAAGTATGGTTAAATTTTAATCATTTTCAAGAAAATAATGAGGGTATAAAATAAAACTTAAATGTGATTTTATCTTACAAATAATTATAAGTGATACTACATTAATATTATTATAATTAAATTATAATTAATCTAACACAAACACTCTTAATAGTGATTAATGGTAGCAAGAAAAGGAATTACAAAGAGTTGAACATTCTTCCACAACAAGTATTATTTAATACGCTTAAAATTTCAGTCTTATTTTTACAAGAGAATTTTGAAGCTTATAAAGACAAATAAAAACTAACAGGACATAAGAGAAAATCTATATATTGCATGCTATCAAAGCAGAAGAAAGATATCATTCGAGAGTATAATAGAAAAGCATATCATATCAAAAAGCTGAAGAACTCCGCAAAAATTACAGAACAACAAGTATATTGTATGTCTCATAAACGATATTACATCTAATACAAAAAAGTAAAAAAAAATACATAATCTACTTTCTTTGACATCGATTGACAGCATCAACTATAGAAGATGCATATAGTTCAATAAAGACTTCAATCGTACAACAAGAACCAAAAGAGATCATGTACAATAACAATTTTTCAAAACTAAAAGGTAAGTTTAATTATTTAATACTATAATTTAGTTTCGAATAGATACTAAATGTATATTCTTTTACAAGTAGTGGCCATAAAAAAGACATTATTATACTATTATTTAAGCTGATATTTTCACTTTCTCCTGGAGTGACAGGTAAAATTTGTCGAATGTCTCCTCCAAGAATAATAGTTGTCATCAAATATTGCATCAAACTCCATTATATCTTGTAATGTTTTACGAAGGCTTCTGTATAGCACTTTTTAGCCATTGTAGCTTCATCCCATATTATGAGTTTAGCTCGTCGTAAGAATTCAGGTCAATTAGTAATCTATATTCTATTGAAAACATATAATGATAAATTTGATAACTAAAATTTGTTTTGCAATTTGAATTAGTAAATTATTGTATTCAGCGTGTTGTAGATCTCCTATTTTTGTGTAACTCATTTGTGATTGTCGCCTGTTGCTTTGATAACCTCAATTTTTTATGTTAATTTGATCTGTTTATCATTCGAGGTTGTTCAATATTATGGATCTATGATGGAAACGACAACATTTGATATGTAATAGATTGCTCCTTCTCGTAATATGCTGTCAAACTTTTTGATATCGTTTTCATAATATATACATTATATCTCTTTTCCCTATTGTTGTACAAATATAAAATTTATTTGAATGATTTTGCATTTTATTGAAGATATAAATGTGTTAAAAGAAAGGATATAAACAAACTAAATTAGTAATGATTAATTTTTTTACTTGCTCATCACAAAAAATATACGTTTGAAAAATTGTTTTATCATTTCGAGAGAGCATTGCGCTTGATTTCTTTAATACTAACATCTTTAGGCTGTCTTTCATGATTCCAATAAATATTATTGAAAGCAATGTACTTGTTGATGTGATCATCTACATATGGTAAATCAAAGTGTTAGTTATTTTATAGCATAGAATAAGTAGATGATATTTTAGTAAGATTATAATATGACAATTAAAAAACACATATACATATCATGATCACAGATAAATGACTCATTTTAATGAAAGCAATAAATTTCTAGAATAGGGCTGTAAATTTTGCTCAATTTGAGTTCCTTATAACTCAAAGTTAGCTTGCTCGAAATAGAATCGACGTAACTTGAACTCGACAAATTTATAATTTTTAAATATCATATTGTACTTATATGTAATATAATTAAGGTAATTAATGTATGTTTTATGACTTGAAAAGAATATTTTAGATAAAAGTAAGTTATGTAACAATTTTAATATTTGAAATACATTTCTACGTATTACATATGGCTGATCGATCACTTAGCTCAAGTAAACTCGAAACCCAAATGAAACTTGGATGGTTGTAACTCTGTTAGAACTAAACTCGACTCGAACACAAAAATTAAACTAAAATTCAAAATGGAGTCAGTTTTCTCGAATTTGACTCATTTAAAATCCTATTCTTGAATAAAAATGGAGATATATAGAAAACTTGCACCTTTGGTTTCAGGAGGCCTAATATGACTTGGAAGATGTATGGCGGCTTAGATTTGCGATTCATATAGGGAGTCTCTATATAATCACAGTATTATTAAAGTTCGAAGGACTCATTATTATTTTGCTTGGATATAAGTAAAATAAGTCCCAACTGTCAAGAACCCAAATGCAATTATACTATATTACTATAGTTAATGCATGCAATTATACTATATTACTATAGTTAATGCAATTATTTCATGCTTCTGATGCCGTCTATCAAACCATACTGTAGTTAAGTCCTTGAGAAAAGAGGTGGTCAAGTTAACTAGGGTTTAGGGCACTTATTTCAAAGGGTAAATTTGTATTTTGACTCCTGAGGTTAATTAGATAGAGAATGCAAATAAATTGTTAGGATACAAATTTCAAATGTTCAAAAAATATTAATCTCGCAGATCCACGAATAATTTTTCAATTTTTCATAATAAAAATATAGTCATGTACATTCATATATATCTGTGTACATATATATATATATATATATATATATGGAAGCAATGGTTTTAAATTTCGTTAATTTAATTTCAGTTTCGGTTAAAATTGATTCAAAACTCAGTAATTTTGTTTAAGTCAAAAATATCATATTTTTAAAATAATTTTTTGAGTTAATTACTAAAAGGTTTCTATAGTTAATCCCTAGGTTCATAATTTTTAAATTTTTAAATTAGTACCAGTTTTGAATATTTTATAATAATAAAAATTCTTGTAAAATTATTTTGACAGATCACGATTTTCTTCAGTACTTGAAGAATATGTTTTAAAATTTTAAAAATTTCACTTTCATGCTTGCCCCCCTCCCTCTCTCTCTAGCTTTCCCCTAAGCTCCTCGCTCCCCCTCTCTCTTTCAAGGAGGGCAGTAGTCAAGCAACGGTGAAATGGCGATAGTGAGGGAACAACAGTGAAACAACGATGACAAGTGCAAAAGCCATAAGAGAAAATATGTAATTATATATTAATATAATAAAGATAAAACTAAAAATCTATTAATATTAATTACATAAAGACTTTTAATATAATATTAGATAGATTATATGAAGTTTTTAAAATTATAAACTAAAAATAAATTTGTGAATTAATTAGGAATCTTTTAATAATTAATTTTTTTCTAAAACTTGAATTTTTAAGTCAAAAATCAATGACCATGACATATATTGCGTTAAAACTATTGAAATTATTAAAATAACTAAAATTATTGAAATTAACGCTTCTAATTTGCGAGTAAAACCGAGTTTTGAAACTTCATTTTTCAGACTAAACTTCATTTTTTATTATTCTAATTTTCTACAGCTTGAAAAATTTTAGCAAATGCAAATAATAATAGGATGCAAATTTATTAATATTTTTTTATTAATTTTCATTTAATGTAGTCTACTATTCTATTTAAATAGTTTCGCCTGTAAAATTTAGATTGAATTTTCTTGGCAAACTAAATGTGATGGTGACCTTTTCTATCAGTTTTTTGATTTTTTTCATTAATTTTGATCATCATTCCTAATGTTGATGATTGCATTAGGATTTAAAAATGTAGTTTATTATTATTTTTAAATAGTTTAATCACCAGGGCTTAGTTTGTTATAGAGTTTGTTGGCAAAGTGAATGTGAAGATGAGGTTTTTTGTCTTCTCTAATAATTTATTTCTCATTAGTTTTTATCATATTGTTTCTAATATTGATATCTCCTTACAATTCTAAAATGCATCCTACTACTTGCTTTATAACATAAATTTTTCTAATGTGAATTATTGAATCTATTGTTTGACGATATCTACAAACTTTCTAAATGATAACATTTGGTTTTATTACTTGAACATCTAAGATTGTGCTACTGTGATTTTTTCAAATCTTTTAGTTTTCATTTCATTTTTATAAATTAAAATAAGCTAATTTTAATTTCTCAAAAGCCAAAATGACTTTATTATTGGTTTCAAGAACTTGTGTTTTAAGAGAACCCTCAATTGAAGAAAGACGTGTGCCACAATCATGTTCTTATTACAGACATTTTATTTTTTTTTTCTACTCTTTGTTCAACGTAATTAAATAAAAATCTAAATATGTTAAGGACCAATGCATTCTCATTTTCTTCAAATTTTAGTAATATTTAAGGTTTAGAGTTGCGATCACATTGTTAGTCTTTCTCAAGTATGATCGCCGGGCTTTGTGCGATTTCTTTTTATTTGCATCTCAAATTCTGCCTAAAACTTAACAGTTGCGTTTGATCCCGTTTTAACTTTAGGATCTTGTCTATTTTTAGAATTTATAGTTTAAATAGGTCAATGTTTAGAGGTATTTAGATTATTTTAATGCTTAGCATAAACTCCATAATTAAATTATCTTATCAAAATTTTTAAAATTTAGATATATTTATATTATCACCATAAAAAGAATATATCTTTATATTTTTTTTGTCTTTTTATTAGAAATTAATATTTGTTGAAATTATGCTTCAACCTTGAAACACGCTCAATATATACAGCTTTTAGACTTGATAATTTATAATTATAAATATTTCAGGTTGTAATTTAATTTATTAGAAAAGCTGTAAATAAATTTTTATTTCTTTGTGGAGGACGACTCACATTTCGATATTTGTTAAGGCTAAAAAAATAATATATATAAATAAATTAGTATCATTTTATTCAATAAAATTAATTGATACATTTTTAGAGATACATGACATATATATGTTCAGCATTTATATTTATATCTATCAATCTATCTATCAATATATATTATATATATATAATATATATATATATATATATATAGTATATATATATAATATATTAATGAATTTTATATAAGTTTTTTTTTAAACTGAGTGATTTAATTTTTTTTTTGTTTGATAAATAGTTGAGAAACATTACATGGTTAATAAAGTTCTAAAGAATTGCATATATAACCCTTTAAAAATATCTTTTTACATATTAATTTTCAATGTTAGCACTAGATATTTACAAAATTGCAGATCATCTTCTCATTAAATGAGATGAAGAAGTAGGTCTTTCTCATATTATTGAAAAGAATACAATTTATAATTATACATCTATATATATATATATATAGAAAGAGAGAGAAAAGTATAGGTAAATATTTAATCTCGAGGATTAAATAAATAAAAAATTAAATTTATTGATATATATGAATGGTATATGTAATTTTTTAATATAAAAATATATTTATTAACATATTACATCATTTTCTTCTCACAAAGAGAGAGAAAGTACAAGAAAATAGTAAAGTAAGAAACAAACTGTTATAATTTATTCAAGTTGACTCAACATAAAGATTGATAGCTACAAAGCAGCTTAATTTAAGTTTAAACTGCTTAGTATGTTCGCACCACGAAAATTCACACTTTAGTTTATTTGCCAATAACTTTAAATCTAGATTACTTAAAATTTAAATTAAGAAAGAGCTTAAAATTCAAGTTATTTTCAAACGAACAATATGATTAAGGGCGTGCCACAATAACATGCTCCAGAGTCATCAGAGGTGTAAACTTGCAATTAGTGAAGCCGGCTTTGAGTAGTATGCTTCTCCACTCTGACTCTGTCCTCTCTTTCCCACCAAAATTTACCATCATCATCATATCATAAAATAGTTTTACACTTTGCATATTCTCGTTGTCTTCAACATCCTTAATCACGATATCGACTATGATCACTTTTCCATTGTGTCCGTCAAAAGCTTCTTTGCATCGTTTTAATATCTCCAAAACCTTATTATCACTCCAATTATGCAGAATTCGCTGTAATACCATAAAATAGAGTCAATGACTATTAATCAATTAAGCTAATTAATATTTTGGACTTAAAGCTTAGGTAATTAAAAAATATTACTTTATTTTTAAATAAAGAATATAAAAAACATAAATAAAAGTATAATATTATGCATCAATATTTGTAACAACCTACTAATAATTTATCAAAACTTCAAACAAAAAATGTTACCTACATATATAATGCTTTTCTCAAATTACATACACAATTTTAAATTTATGCAATTAGAGATTCATATTTTTTGATATGGTCAACTAGTTACATGTTAAAAAAAAATTAAATATTACCTGCATATAATACTTTTCATAAAATTTAAATATATTCGAACAATAATATAATATTTTTAATTCTTATATGGTATATATGTAAATACCCCATTTTGATAATATAAATATAACCTAAAAATTGACCTCATATGATAGAATTATATTTAAATGATATTATTTTAATGTTTTGAAATAGTGAGATAAAAGTTACTTTAATAATATGATGTAATATGAAATTATTTTATTATATTGAGCATTGTATTGAAAATATTATAAAAATGAAACCGATCAGACCAATCAAACCAATCTAATAAGTAAATTGACATTATTTTAAAAATACAAAAAGATAATAATATCTATCTTGATGAATATTTGAAATAACAAATATATTTATCTTATTAATCTATTGTTATTAAAAAGTAAATATCACGTAATCATATTAATTTTTTCTGATTTGATTGAATCTGATATGTAATCGGGTTTTGGCATCTAGTCGGACCAAGCAACATGCCGATTCATGGTCATGCCAGTTGAATCAGGTGGGCTAGTCCAATTCTTATACACCGGTTAGATGTGAAATAAAATTCTTGCTAAAGGTGAAATTTATGTAATGCGTGAATTAAAATTATTTTTTAATATTTAAATTTTATTATGATGTGAAACTTCAAGTTTGTAATTAAGAAGTTGAGCTTTTACAAATATACCCAAACTCATTTGTTAATATATAAGCTCGATGAACAAGTATGGATGAACCCTTGTGGTGTCGAAGGCCGAGATGAAAGTTGAGAACTCGGCTCATTTGCAGTCTTAACTTTAAATTTTGATTGGAGACTCGGAGGCTGCGATCGACTAATAAATTTGTGGTTCAACTCGTTGAACCGATCGGTCGGTCATCATTTTTTTTTATAAAATTCTAAACCTTGATATTAATTTTATGTAAGGTTAATTAATAGCCAAGGCGACGAATAAGTTAAAACTTACAGTAAAGAGCATAGCGTCGGCTTGGGGCAAGGAGACGAACATGTCGCCGGCGACAAACTCCACCCCATTCCTCTCCGGCGCCTTCTCCACCACTTGGGGCAGATCCAGAACGACGCACTTCACCGCCGGAAACGCCCTCGCTATCGCCGCCGCCATCAGCCCCTCCCCGCCGCCGACGTCCACCAGCGTCCCCACCCCCTCGAACACCGCCGGACAACCATCCACCACCGACTCCGCCATCCGCATCACCGTCGCCGTCATAGTGGAGTCAAACGACTTCCCCACCTCCGGATCTCTCGCCAGCATGGCGTAGAAACTCTCCCGTCCGAGCAGCTCGGACGCCACCACGTCCGGCCCCCTGTCGCTGGTGACGCAGGCGTCGAGTGCGTGAAACGGCGCCATAATTTCCTCGTAATGCATGAATAAAGGGACAAAGCTCCTCTCCGACTCCACTCTCAGGTAGGTGGCGGCAGCCGGGGAGAGGCTGTAGTGCTCTCCTGCCCCCTCGCCGTTCCGTCCGTTTGTGTCGAGGTGCTGCAGGTCGATGAGGCGCATGTTAGCGAGGTAGCGCATCACTCGCCGGAGGGCGGAGACGTAGACGTGTGGCGCCCGCAGGGAGGCGGCGAGCTCAGGCAGGGAGATCGGCCGATCGCTGTGGCGGTGGATGGCGTCGAAGATCTGGAGCTTGACGGCGCATTTGAGGACCATTGTGTCCATCACCCCGGCCATGCACTTGAGAACTAAAACTTGGCAGTGGAGGTCATCTTCGCCGGCCGAAACTCCGGCGGTCTCTTCTACTCTCGCCATTCCCGTTGCTGATTGATTCGCTAGCTCTCCTAATTTTTGCTGGGTCTTCTTCGCGAGAACTCCATTTATAAATAATTCATCTAATCATGCGCAGAAGGCTATTTCTGTCATGACAATCATCAAAATTGTCTATATTTTTTTAAAAATAAAAAAAAATATAAAAATTTATTTTCATAATTAATAAAAATATTTACTTTCTATTATATTCTACATAAGTTTTAGTACATTAATTAATTTTATTAATGTATAATTTTTAATTCAAAAAATTAGAGATTATACATATTGGCCTTGGCCATTATAGCATAGAGTCTTAGATATGTTATTTTAAATTTATGATGTCTTATATATATAATTTAATTTACTTTTTAAGTTCTGACAATATTTATCTTTGTAATTCTCTTTTTTTTCTAAATAAAAAAGTAATTGTCTTTTTTTAAAATCAATTTAAGAATAATAATTAATATGCTAGCTAGTTTCTAGCTTATTTGACCTCATGGTCAGTTTAATGCTAGTAAAAATTAATATAGTACTCAATTAAATAATAATAATAATAATAATAAATAAATATTTATTATATTTTATATAAATTTTAATATAAAAAAATTATTTTCGATAAAATTATAAATTTTATTTTAATTCTTAACGAATAAAATAAAATTCATAATTTTATTAAAAATAATTGAGTACGTGAAATAAAAAAAAATTTACATCAAAAATTATGTCTCAAAATATTTAAAAAAAATCGTTTCATTCTAATGAGCTGTTACAAAATAGCACAAGTGCATATTTTTTAAAAGAATGGGAATTCGGAATGTGCACATTTACACTAAACTCAAATTCTCATTTTTAAAAATTAAAAATATATAATTAATTATTTTAAATTACTATTCTAATTTTCATTATTATTTTTTCTTTATGTTTTAATATAATATTTAATTTAATTTCAAAAAATATAATAATAATTTGTAATAATTAAAAATATGCTTTTACTTTCTTTAAAATAATAATTTACGATCAAAATTTATTTGTATTAAAAAAATTTTGAATAAAAGAGATTGAGATTGCATTTTTTATGGGCTAATATGAAATTAAATGTCCTAGGCTGAACGAAATTGCACAAAATTTTAAATTGTAGCAGTTCAGATGTTTAATTATTTATTTTACTTAGAATATTTGTTTTTTGAGGATCGATATAAATATATAAAAAATTATTTGATTCTAGTGCAAGATTCCACGAACTAAATTTTGTCTAGAATGAAAATTTTGTTTTGGCATCTTATTATTTTTACATTTACAATGCTGACTTTTCTATTTATATTATATATATATATATATATAATGATGCCCAAGCGCAAAAAATATGAGAGTGATTATCAGGTAATATTTCAAGAGAAAAGAATTACAAAAATAAAATGTGCTTCTTCACAGTCTTTTAATTTGATAAGTACATATGAGAAAGGCATAAGAATAAAACAAAAAATGAGGTATTCTAAGTTATATAAGTAGATAATAATATTATCCCAAACAGTAAAGATATTTTGAAAAATAATTATCAGGTTATTGACAAAAAAATTTACAATTAAATATATAATTTGAGCTGAAATAGTATTGAAATGAGTAATTTAAATATATCAAATCATATAGTTCAGACATATATATATAGCAAATTGCTAATGCCCCCTGACACCACCCCTCCCACGGGCCCAACCCCTCTCCCCTCTAAAATTACCTTTTTGCCCCTCCTCCCTCCCCCCTCTCTTTAATTAATTTTTTTATTTAATTTGATTACTATATTATTCTTATTCATTAAATTTAATTAATCATTTTTTTATTCATTAAATTTAAATAAATAATTATTTTTTAATATTTTTTTTCTATTTTATTTATTTAATGTTCTTTAGATCACTTTCCTTAGTTAATTACTTTTTTATTTAATTTGATTATTATATATTTCTTATTCATTAAATATAATTAATTAATAATTTAAAAAAATTATACTTTATTTATTTAATATTCATCTCAAAGATCACTCTCCTTAATTAATTACTTTTTTTATTTAATTTGATTATTATGTTTTCTTATTCATTAATATTAAATAAATATTTTTCTTAATCATTAAATTTAATTAATTAATTAATTTCTAATTATTTTTTAAACTTAATTATTTATTATTTTTTAGAACACTCTGTTGAATTAATTATTATTTTTATTAAATTTAATTATTATACTTTTCTTGTTCATTAAATTTAATTAATTAATTTTTTTATTCATTAAATTTAATTAATTTATTTATTTTGTACTCACTAAAGAATTTTTTTTTTAAGATACATATGTGATTAGACTAGCAGAATCAAATATGCATATATTGACAACTTACTGAAGAATCAAATCTGTTTTTCCAAGATATTGATGTGATTAGACTAGTAGAATCAAATCTGCATATGTTGACAACTTACTAAAGAATCAAATCTGCTTTTTCATGTGATTAGATTTAATAGAATCAAATCTGCATATATTGGAACTTACTAAGAATCAAATCTGTTTTTCAAGATATTGATGTGATTAGACTAGCAGAATCAAATCTGCATATGTTGACAACTTACTAAAGAATCAAATCTGCTTTTTCAAGATATTGATTTGATTATAATAACAGAATCAAATCTATTTCTATTTATTTTTATTTTAAATAAGTAATGTTAAATAAAAGAAAAAAAGAACAAAAAAATTTACATAAATAAAAAAAGAAACACAAAAATAAATAACAACAAATAAAAAATATATAAGATTTCTTAAACAAATAAAAAAGAATAAATATATGAAGACTGTTATTAAATATAAATAGAAAAAAGATATAATAAAATAATTAATTAATTAAATTTAATGAATAAAAAAATGATTAATTAAATTTAATGAATAAGAATAATATAACTATCAAATTAAATAAAAAAATTTAAATTAAAGAGAAGGGGGAGGGGGTTGGGGGCAAAAAAAATAATTTTAGAGGGGAGGAGGGTGGGGCCGGGGGGTTTTGTTATATATGTATATATGGTAGTTAATGCAAGTGCCATTTATGATGATGTAGACAACATAATTAAATTGTTGCCATTTCTGTTAAATACTAATAATTTCTCAAATAGAAATCACACTCAATTTTTTCAGATTCATTTAAATTAAATTCATTTATTATAAAATTTAAATAAAAATTATAAGTTATAATATTTAAATTTTTAAAAATATCTATTATTTTTTTAATATAGATATTTATTATTAAAAATATAAAATACATCAGTAGTTGTATTTACACTTAATATTATATATATATATCTCAAATACAAATAAATTTCATTAGTTATATTTACACTTAATATTAATGTGTTTAAAATATCTTTTGAATAATATTTATATTTTAGACTTCTAATGTGTAAATATTGTAGTTTTACATGCCATATATATAAATATATCTCAAATACATCAATAGCCTTAAATGAAACTTTTTCTCCATCCATTGAATAATAGCATTGTACTTTCCATAAAACTATATTTATCTATTAGATAATATATGTTAGAAAAAGCAGTTACTAGATGGTTTGGGTGTAGTTTTTATTAATTTAGCATCATCATTCTGCCTGATATAATTTTAAATAGTGTGCCATTGCTGAAAAGAGTTTGGATTAAACTTTTGACAGCTGAGTGCACAGTATAATAAATAAATTAGTTACACTTTTTCTACCAATTATTATGTTTTAAAAAAAAATTAGTAGTATCAAGAATTCAAATATAATTATCCATCAAAATTCTTCTTATGTATAACAATAGTTTTAACTTACAATAAACTCATGGGCAATGAAAGAGAGATTCGTAAAAATTCATGCTTATATTTCAAGCAAATTAATTATGGACGTGCTTCTATGACATGCTCGAAAGCCTCAAGACGAGTAAAAGTGCAATTTTGGAATCCGACTTTTCATAGCAAGCTTCTCAATTCTTCTTTGGTCCTTTGCTTCCCACCATAATGAGCCATCATAATTATATCTAGAATTAGTTTTACTTGATGCACATATTCATCATCTCCAGAGTCACCGATCACCACATCCACTATAATCCTTTCCGTTTGTCCCCATCCATGGCCTTCCTGCATTGCTTCAGTATCTCTGCGGCCTTCGCATCACTCCAATTATGTAGAACTCGCTATTATGCATCACACAAAATTTATGCTTTAAATATATAAAATGTATAAACACATAAGTTTGTTAAATATGTGATGTGTGATGAAGTCGGTAATTTTTCAGATAAACAAGCAGCTAGATCTACTTCATTCTGATGCGAGTTACCTATAAGTTGCTCGACTATAACAGAATTACCATACTATTAACTAAAACATTGTAAAATAAATTATTTACAGATTTTGATTTAAATTCTGTCATTTAAGAAAAGGGAGCTATAACATGCACATAGACAACTGAAAATGTTAGTTATAGTTTTTTTTTTTTTTAAAAAAAAATAGTCATAGTTGATAGGGTGATTTTGAGTCCATTTTTACTAATTTAAATAAATTTAATCAATAAATTATTATTTAGAAAATTAAAAATACATATTTAAGAGCATTAAAAATTGCTAATGTACGCTTTAATATATGAAAGATTAAAAAAATAATATTATAATTAATAACATATTTTAAATACTTATATATAAACTTTAAATTTTTTTAAAGTCTTAATATAATGCCCAAATTTAAAGAATTTATTAAAAGAATCACATAAAAAGAGCAATAAGGTGAGAAGAGATTTGATAAAATATTTTTATTTCTATAAATTTACATGAAATTTATGTCAGAAGTTTTGATAAAATTATCTTTACAAATAAGAAAGAGAATACACAGATGAAAATAATTGTCAAAAAATATCAAGTATTAAAGAGCAAATAGAAAATAATTATGTAGATAATTGTCAATTATTATATGATTGGAAGAATTTGTTAGAATAATTTTTGGAGTCAGAGTCTGACGGAGCTTTGACTTGTTCTCTGAAAAAATTGATTAACATTAAAAATACATATATATATATATATAAAATAAATTATTGATAGATATTTATAGTTTATTAATAATTATATTTTAGTTTATATTTTTAAAATTTTATCTTAAATCTTAGAATTTAAAATTGGGTTATAAAAGTAAAATAATACAATGGCTTAATTGGTTTGTATAGATTCAAAATAGGACCTTAAATGAAAATTTTCACAAAAACATAATCTCTGTGTAATTATAGATTAATTGTAGAGACCTGTCAGTAATAAAGAGTAAAATTAGCAATCATTTATATTAATTGGTAATTGGCCAAGAATTTCTTTACTTTCTGTCACAATGACAATCATCAAAATTGTCTATAATTTTTCAAAAATAAAAATAAAAATAAATTTTTTTTTTTATAATTAATAAAAAGTTTTAATATAAAAATATTTACTTTCTATTATATTTTACTACGACCCATTTTACTTTTCAAATGAGTCGCACAGCCGCCGATAGGTCACTCACACCGCGTGGCTGCCAGACACACCGACATGCGCGGGGATCGGGAAAAGAGAAAGGAAAGGAATATAATCATAATTTAAAAAAAAATTAATAATAAAAAAATAAAAAAAAAAGCTCATTTGATGATGTATTAAAACTCAGAGTCCCAATATTATAATGTATATTTGTGCATTATTAAATCTTAAATTTAGGAATTTGAGGGTAAAAATGTTCACTTTCTATTATATTCTAGTTAATTTTATTTTATATAATTTTTAATTCAAAAAATTAGAAATTATATATATTGGCATTGGCCATGATAAAAATAGCATCGAGTCTCACATATGCTATTTTAAATTTATGATGTCATATATACATATAATTTAATTTACTTTTTAAGTTCTGACAATATTTACCTTTGTAATTCTCTTTTTCTTTTTTTAAATAAAAAAGTAATTGTCTTTTTTTTTAAATCAATTTAAGCATAATAATTAATATGCTAGCTAGTTTCTAGCTTATTTGACCTCATGGTCAGTTTAATCTTACTCAAAAGTGAAATAATAACCAATTAAATAATAATAAATAAATAAATAAATAAATAAATAAATAAAATTTTATTATATTTTATGTAAATTTTAATATAAAAAATTGATTTTTGATAAAATTATAAATTTTATTTCATATTTTGAACGAATAAAATACATTTGATAATTTATTAAAAATAATTAAATACGTAAAATAAAAAAAATTACATAAAAAATTATATCTCAAAATATTTAAAAAAAAATTGTTTCATTCTAATGACCCATTGCAAGATATATAGCAGAAGTGCATTTTTTTTTTAAAGAATGGGAATTCGGAGTGTGCACATTTACACAATTACACTAAACTCGCATTCTCATTTTTAAAAGTTAAAAATATATAATAAATTATTTTAAATTACTATTCTAAATTTAATTAATATTTTTTTCTTTATATTTTAAATTAATATTTAAGTTAATTTCAAAAAATATAATAATAATTTTTAATATTTAAAAATATGCTTTTAATTTCTTTAAAATAATAATTTACGATCAAAAATTTTTTGTATTAAACAAATTTTTGAATAAAAGAGATTCAGATTGCATTTTTTATGGACTGATATGAAATTAGATGTCCTAGGCTGAACGAAATTGCACAAAATTTTAAAATATAGCCGTTCAGATGGTTAATTATTTATTTTATTTAGAATAATTTGTTTTTTAGGATCTGTATAAATTTATAAAACTTTTTTTGATTCCAGTGTAAGATTCTGTGAACTAAATTTTGTCTAGAATGAAAAATTTGTTTTGGCTATCTTATTATTTTTACATTTATTATCTTGCCTTTTCTGTATATTAGTAAAGTCACGTGCATTGCATGTAATCTCGTTGGTTTTTCCTTTTTTCATATCGAGCATAATACTTAAGCTATAGCATGCCCAAAATATTGGATACGATATTTTTTCCGCTGGTTCGACCTTTCTACATATTAGTTATGATGCTTAAGCTCAGCATTTCTATAACATCAGATATGATCTGCCTCGATCTCAGTTCTGTTTTTCTCAACATCGGTTACGATGCTAAAGCTACAGCATCCTTCAAAACACCAGCTACGATAATTCTCGATTCGTTTGTTTAGCCTTTCTGAATATTATCCTATTCTTCAATATATATATATATATATATATATTTAAATTGTGGCTGTTCAGATTATTAATTATTTATTTTATTTAGAATAATTTGTTTTTTTGAGGATCGATATAAATACATAAAAATTTATTCGATTCCAGCGCAAGATTCCGTGAACTAAATTTTGTCTAGAATGGAAAATTTGTTTTGGCATCTTATTATTTTTATATTTATTATCCTGCATTTTCTATATATTAGTAAGTTTCACGTGTTGCACGTGATTTACTAGCAAAATATAATTTTATTTAATTCAAATTGAATTTTAAATAAAATTTAATATTAAATTGAGAAAAGTTAATTTTAGAATTTTTAGATTGGAACCAAATTGAATTTCTTTATACCTAAACTGCTATAATACTGAAAAAATCAATTTACATTTAGTTTGAATTTAATTTTACTTATTGTCTAGCAATAAATAAAAATTAACATTTTCACTTTAAACTATATGTTTAATATTTATATTTTATAAACTATGTTTATCATCATAACACAGAACCAGTAAAATTTGCATAAGCTAAATACAATAATAAATTATGAAACATATTTTTTATTTAATAAAACTTATGTCATTAATTAATTACAAATGTACAATTTAGATTATACAAAAAAATATTTAACTTTTTATTAATATAAATATAAATATAATAAAATATATTATTTTTGCTATTATATATAAACTTGAGTATCAACAGAAGAAGTAAAATATATATTAATTGACTTGAAACTACTGTATCGGCCCATTGGGTGGCGCTTCTGATTGCCCAGAGGGGAAAGAGCTTGTCTAAAATCAAGAGGTCTCAGGTTCAAATCCACACTATTATAATTCTCAATTAGAATTGAGAAAATTGTGATGTGCTTAAATATAAATAATTTAAATATATTTATAAGGAGTTAAAAAGGTTGAGATCAAAATGCAATTTCACAATTTTTTTAATCAAAAGCTGTTTTCCCTTTCACACAAAATATTTTTTTACTTAAATGCTCATAAGACAAAACAGTTTTTGATTTTTTACTAAAAATATTTATATATTATTTAATTCAAAGTGGGGGATTGATGGATAGGTGAGAGGGAGAGAGAGAGAAAACAATTTTTAATTTAAAAAATAGTAAAATTATATTTTAATCTCAATTTTTTACGTTCTTATAAATGACTTTGATTTAATAATTTAATAAATATTTACAAAATATAATGTTTACAATAATCATAACAATATTTATAAAACTTAAAATTATTGTTAATGTGTATTATAATAAAAAAACTTTACTTTAAATTCAAATACTAATGAATATAGTATTTTTTTGAAAATTAGATAAAAGATGCAAAATGAAAAAAAAAAATTATTGTGGAAGTGGAGTTTTGCTTTACAGGCAAGTAATCGCATGTTGCCAAAAGATAAATCTCAAATTAAAATATTTTACAAAATATTAGGATCTAAAATTAAAGCTAAAAAAGTCAAAAAATTATATTATAAATTTTAAATATAAATTTTATCACATCTATTGACCAAATTATAATTTTTTTATAAAAAAATAGGATCTAGCAAAGTCAAAGAATTATATTATAAGTTTTTCAATTTAAACTTTATCTCATCCAATAATAAAATTTTTATTTCAATTTAAATAGAATAAATTTATTATATTTTACAAAAAAATTTATTCTATTGCAGCTCTCTTCTCCCTTTGCACTGTCTTTTTCGAATCAATTTCCACTAAAATTAGCTCCAAACAATTATATCGAGTGGAGCTTCTCATAGCCCATAAGGGATAGAGCTTATTTAAAATTAAGAGGTCTCAAATTTAAATTCACACTGCTATAATTCTGAATTAGAATTGAGTAAATTGTGATGTGGTCACACAAAATATTTTTTACTTAAATGTAAATAAGACAATTTTTTTATTTTTTACTTAAAATATTTTGATATTATTTTATTCAAAGGCCATGTATCAGTGGATCAGTGAGAGGGAGAGAGAGAAAACAGTTGAAGTTGCATTTTGATCACAATATTTTCACCTTATTCTTATAATAAATATTTAGAAAACATAATTTTTATAATAATAATATTTATAAAACTAAAAATTATTGTAAATGTTTTTATAATTATAATAAAAAAAACTTTACATTAAATACTAAAGAATATAGTATTTTTTAAAAATTAATTAAAAGAAGCAAAATGGAAAAGATTAAATTTTTTATTGTCGAAGTCGAGTTTTGCCTTACAGGTAAAAAATTGCATGTTGCCAAAAGATAAACCACAAATTATAATTTTTTATAAAAGCTTAGGATCGAAAATTAAATCTAGAAAAGCCAAAAAATTATATTATAAGTTTTAAAAATAAATTTTATCGCATCTACAGACTAAATTATAATTGTTTATAAAAATTTAGGATCTAAAATTAAAACTAGAAAAATCAAAAAAACTATATTAGAAGTTTTCAATTTAAATTTTATCTCGTCAAATAACAAATTTTTTGAATTTTTTAAAATTATAAATACAAATAGGGCAAAATATTTTTAAAATTTTTAAATTTTTTAATTTAACAAATATAAATAAGACAAAATATTTTTTACTCACACAACTCGTACAAAAATATATAATTATAGACCAGTGAGTTTCACGTGCATTGCACGTGATTTTTTTTTTGCACGCGATTTATTAGTAAAGTACAATTTAGTTTGAATTCCTTTATACTTAAACTTCTACAAATTTTAGAAATTTTGTTTCCGAAATTTACATAAATAATTTTACGAATTTCATTATATATTCGAAATGATTTGTAAGGAGGTAAAAAAGTTGAGACCAAAATATAATTATTGCTTTTTTATGAGTTTTTAAATTCAGCTGCTCATTCCCATCTGATTTTTATTTTTTTAAAAAAATTATAATTGACAGTTTTAATTTTTAACAATATGTTATATTGTTACAATGTTATCTAGATGTTATTTTAAGGTAATAATTTTATAAAATAGGTTAATAAAATAACTAATAAAAGTGTTACAAATTTAATCTATTAAATCATCTAATTAATCGATTATCAGTTTAACTAATTCATTAAATATTCAAATAGTTAGACTTTTAATTTTACTATTAATCAATTTATTAAGAATGAACCTACTGGGCTCTATATTTTGTTTTATATTTATTTTAACAAGGCTTTTCCTATATATAATTCAGCGGTTTTCAATTTTTTCAGGGTGCGGATAATGCAGTTGTATGATGATTAGAGGAAAACAAATAACTAAATACCTTTAAAAATATTTTTATTAATATTTTATATTTATTATAAGTTATATATAAATTTAAACTTGCATTTATTCTAGTACTACTCAAACTCAAGCACACTTAATTATAGAGTTTCTCATTATTAGCCTTACAGTTTTATCCCAACAAGTATTTCTACTATTTCGGATCACGTTATCTACTTATGCAGCTCAAAATCTCCCTTCCCTTTCTGATGAGAGACGATTCGTTTTTGTGCTCCTCTCATTACATATTATTAAACCTAAAAGCCTGCCATAGGCTGTACTTTGGTTCAGTGATTTTCTTCTCCTGAGATATCATCTGGCAATTACTCCCCACTTGCTTTGACCACAGGCATCATAGTGTTCCTAAGGATAAGTTCAGCTCACCTATAATTAAATAGAAGAGATGACCAGAAAGAAGAAATAATATTTTTTTAATTTATAAAAAATACGTAAGATTAGCTTATGAAAAAGGATAAATTCTTTAGTAAAGAAGAGAGTTTCTCTATAAATCTATCACTAATGAAGGTGTACTACATACTGCTGTTGATATAAAAACTAGTTAAACTGCAAGCGCACGGTAATGTTGTAGAAAGCAAGTGCGAGTACGGGTTGAATCTACATGGATGGGTTGAAACAAACTGAACACAGTCTCTTCAAAATGATTTGAATGAGATAAGATGCAAATGAAAATATTTAATATTTAAATGCGAGTGAGTAGAGATTTGAACTAGAACATAAAACGTTAAATAAAAACTGAACCACGGCTCAAAAATGAGCTACAAAATAAAAGTACTTTTGCTGAAATGAGATGAAAACTAAAGCTAGAGTTCACTAGAACAATATAAAATTAAAACTACAACTTAGCGAAATAAACGAACTAAAAAAAATTCCAAGCTAAAATGTTCAGCAACACAAGGCCAAAATTCATGAAAAAACGAAGCATAAAATACAAAGAAATGAAGTGAAAGCATCCTTTTTGGATTAATGCGGCAAATGAAGGTATTTTAAATAATATACAAGCATTATCTAATAACTTATAAATTGTCATAAAATAAAAAGAATAGACATAAAATATTAAGTATTCAAGTAGGCTTCTATTATAAGCAAACAAAATAGAAGAAGGATAAAAATTCAATTTTGCCCTTTTACCAATAGCGTGATAAGCTTAGTCCAACGAAAGGATTTAAGAAATTTGAGTTAAGCTAGACTTTCATCTAACTTAATTTATAATAAGTAATAAAATTTGAGTTAAGCTTCAAACTCTAACCAATTTACTCAATTATAAGCAATTGATTGAGTAAGCTACACTCTCAATTCAGATTACTTAAAATGAATAGGTTGTTAAGGTTTTAACTTAACAACTAAACAAAGTAAATATGCGAGAAAATAAAATTTTCTTAATTAGAAAATCAAAAGAAAAAACACAAATTAAAGTTATGACAAATATGCACATTCTTATATCAATGCCCTGCAGAAATAAAATAATATTACAATAGTAGCTTTTGATCTCTTGAACTTGAACTCTCTTGTTTTTAATGAAGTAATTATCCTGCAAGCATACTCAAAATAAATGTTAGTTCAATAATACTAAAGTAATAATTAGTATTATCAAAATCAATAAAATTTAATAAAATATTATTAAAGTGTTCTTTACCTAACTATATTTATTCGAATACAAAACATTCTTATACAAATGTTATGACTTTAAAAATAACAAATAGAATTAGTGCTCATGAAAAACAAAGCAATAGAGTAAATAAGCCCAAAAAATATTTTATTTTTAAAATTTAATAACAAAAAAATTTTATTTAAATATTAAAAAGTATGTAAAAAGTGAAATAAATTTAATTTTTTTTATTTTTATTTTAAATGTGAAATAAAATTAACTATTATTAGGTTAAAAAAATACACTGAAACAAACGAGCCCAAAATGCATAATTTATTGATGTTTCAAAAAATCGAACAGAGAAAATTTTATATGCACAAAAAATGGCAAAAGTTGGACAAAAATTTATTATGAAGAAGAACAAATAATTTGGCCCATTTGGTCTTTAAATTATTTTGATCTTATCCAAAATCAAAATAATACTTAATAAATAATAATAATAACAACAACAACAACAACCAAGCCTTAATCCCACTAGGTGGGGTCGGCTACATGAATCCTTTGTTTCCATTGCGCTCTATCAGTTACCAAATTCTTATCTAAGTTTAAGTAACTAAGATCACTCTTTATAGTTTCTTGTCATTGTTTTCTTTGGTCTCCCTTTTCTTCTTTGTACATGGGCAAAATCCAATAACTCAATTTTTCTAACTGGAGCTTCAATCGGCCTACGATTTAGATGTCCAAACAATCTAA
>KZ452995.1:446373-471709 GCA_002786265.1 Apostasia shenzhenica | reverse complement strand
TTAGATTGTTTGGACATCTAAATCGTAGGCCGATTGAAGCTCCAGTTAGAAAAATTGAGTTATTGGATTTTGCCCATGTACAAAGAAGAAAAGGGAGACCAAAGAAAACAATGACAAGAAACTATAAAGAGTGATCTTAGTTACTTAAACTTAGATAGAATTGGGTAGAATATTTTAAATCTAATCGTTAGATGCTCATCTTAACGATTAAATTTAATTTAAGATACAAAAGGGGTTAGATTTTATTCCTATGAACCTTATTTAAGTTAAAACATAACTTAAATATGGTTTACTTAAATAAAATGTAAGGATTTTTTAACTAAGATGTGTTGGTTGTAAAATTCAAAAAAATAAGTGTGTGTCATGTAATATTTAACTTTAGGGTGTCTAATAAGTAAATATTGAAGTTTTTTGTGTCATACGGGTAAAAACCCCTAAATATATATATTGGACTAAATGTAAGTGTTTTAGTGACTTAGGAACTTCAAAATAAATGTTGCTCAAAATATACAATCACGTTTAACATGATTCCATTAACAAAATGATTTTATCGCACGTGCTGGTGTGGTCCGGTGGTCCCCCGACCATTCGCCTGAGCACAATAAAATTTCCCACTGCGCTATCTTCCAATCCAGATATTGGAACTAATGTGGGCCGTTAGATGAAGCAGTTGTGCGGATTTGCGGTGGATCTGCGTGGAGCATTGACAGCCACATATCAGCTTCATCCAGCGGCTGGCGATGGCCCCACATAATTTGAAAAAGCAAATTGTTATTCCCACCTGACAGCGCACCCTGGGACCCACCCCTCCCTTCTTAAATTACAATTTTTCTCTCATCCTTTTTAAGTAATTATTTTTTTTAAATTTATTTAATATGTTTTTTTATTTATTAAATTTAATTAATTATTTATTTTTTTAATATTTTTTTCTACTTTATTTATTTAATATTTTTTAAATCACTCTCTTTAATTAATTATTTTTAATTTAATTTAATTATTATATTTTTTTATTTATTAAAATAATATTAGATTTATTCTGAAAAATATGTTTGTTTTAAAGTTATATATATAATTATTTGTGCTATAATTGAAAAATTATTATAAAAAAAATCATTAATATTTTAAATAAATAATATTAAATAAATTAATAAAGAAAAATCATTAAAGAATAATTAATTAATTAAATTTAATAAATAAAAAAACATATTAAATAAATTAAATAAAAAAATAATTATTTAAAAAAGGTGAGGGCAAAACTGTAATTTTAGAAGGGAAGGGAGTGGGGCCCGAGGGGTGCTGTCATGGGGGAATAGCAGCTCCCTTTAAAAAAGCAGATCAGCGCTGCTGGCGATGGCCCCACCGAATTTAAAAGGATTTTCTCGAATTGCCAGCGCTGTTCAAGCCCTGTCCCCGCCTCAGCCAACGCTAAAAGACCGAACTGCCCCCATTCAGTCTTGGAATTACAAGCAAATTGCATTACAGGGCCTGAACTTCAGTTGCTCTCAAATAAACTCCTAAAACTTTATTTCAGTTCCATATTCAGCTCTTTTTGAGCAGTTTTTGGGACAAATTAGGCTCATTTTTGGGACAAAATGCAGCAAAGGAAGTAGGTAGAAAGAAGAATGCTCGTAGCAAATGCATAGAAGGAAGAATCTCATTGACAGCAAACGCAGAGGACAAAGAAGCTTTTCAACAACAGATGTAAATAGGGCTGTTATCAATTTGATTTCGAGCCTAGCCGATACTTGCTCAAAATCGGATCGAACATATATTGATCGATTCGAAGTTGAACCCAATGACCTCGAGTCGATTCTAATCGACATTGAACCGATTTTGATTCATTTTCGAACCTGCTCGAAAATGAATTGAATCTCAATTTTTTCATATAAATTTTATACATATATTATATATATGTATTATAATAAAAAAATAAATTTTAATTCAAACCGATTTCGAGCTGGATCGAGCCGAGCCTACCCGGCTCAAAATCAGCTCGAAATTATTATCAAGCTGAACTTTTGGCTCGTTAGTCGGCTCATTTGGAGAGAAACTAATGGTGTAGTTTGGTTCAATGTATTATTGAAGGACCTACAGAGGCATTATTCTCAAACTCAGGGTCAGCTTGGTAAATTTAAAAAAAGGACCCATTTGCAAGTATTCCTCTACCTTTGGAACTTAAATGCCATTTACCCTATTTTTTGCTGAAATAAGATTACATATGAAGAGCCCTAAGACAAAAACAGAGCTGTAGCCAAAAGCAGAGGGAATGGCCCGAGCCACTGAGACCACCGGCGTTCCGGCTGGAGAAGATGATCTCCACTGCCAAATTTTAGTTCTCAAGTGCATGGCCGGCTTGATGGACACAATGGTCCTCAACTGCGCCGTCAACCTCAAGATCTTCGACGCCATCCACCGCCATGGCGGTCAGCCGATCTCCCTGCCTGACCTCGCCGCTGCCCTGCCTGCTTCTCGCGTCCACCGCACCGTCCTCCGGCGAGTGATGCGCTACCTCGCTAACATGTGCCTAATCGACCTCCAGCATCCCGGCACTAATGCCGGAAACGGGGAGGACGGAGAGTACTACAGCCTCACCCCGGCCGCCGCCACCTACCTGAGAGTGGAGTCGGACAAGAGCTTGGTCCCTTTCTTGAGGTTAAACATGTTAGAGGAAATGATTACGCCGTTGTTCGCGATCGACGCCTGCGTCACCGCCGAACTCGGGCCGGACGTCCCGGCGGTCGAGCTGCTGGGAAGGGAGAAGTTTTTCTCCGTGTTAGAGAGGGATCCAGAGAAGGGGAAGATATTCAACGAGGCCATGACGGCGGTGCTGCGGCGGACGGCAGAGGCTGTGGTGGAGGGGTGTCCGGCAGTGTTTGAGGGGGTGGAGACGGTGGTGGATGTCGGCGGCGGGGAGGGGTTGATGGCGGCGGCGATAGCCAGTGCATTTCCGGCTGTGAAGTGCGTCGTCCTGGATCTTCCCCACGTGGTGGAGAAGGCGCCGGAGAGGGAGGGGGTGGAGTTTGTCGCCGGCGACATGTTCGTCTCCTTGCCCCAAGCTGACGCTCTGCTCTTTACTGTAAGTTCTGATTTACCATCATATTTAATTATTTAACTGTTTTTATTGAATAATTACTTATATGGTTATTATTAGGTGGGTCGGATCTTTATCCTATCCGATCCGATCCGCGATCCGAATCAATTATCTTATAAAACAGATTAAATTTTTAACCCGTACAATTAATCCAAAAAACTGACCCGCTTCGTTTAACTAATACCGGGTCGGATCTGGATCGATGTTGATCCGATCCGAAAAAAGTCTGAAATTATTTTATATATTTATATACTTATTATTTAATTGCATATGTTAATTATTATTTTATTTTATGAAGTTTTTGAAATGTAACTGAGGCATATAATTATTAAAAAAGTTATCACAAGTTATTTTAAGTGCAATAACTAGGAAGTGCTTGCATTATACAGTGAGATTAATAGTTATAAATATTTTTTTACTGTTGAGATGAAATGTTTGGTGCTAGCTTTAACAGAATTGTACTTTATTTTTTGTATAATATTTTTATTCACACTATTGTTTCTATGTTTTTTAATATTTTATTGTATTATTGATGTCAGTGATATAATCTTTAGATGTTCATATATTATCCCTATATTTTCTACTATAGTGAATTTATATTGTAAATTTTAGTGATGAAAATTCATTTAAACATAATAGGATCTGTTTGTTTGTAAGGTTAAATTTAATAAAGTTAAAATTAAATTTAGATAAAAATATTTTTTTATTAAAAATTGTGAATGATGTGAAGTAAAAATTAGTTATTATGTTGGGGTGTGTGAGGAATATGATATAAAGTTAGTTATTATGTGGGATATGTGAGGGATGTGATATAAGTTAGTTATTATTTTAGTAATATGTGTAAGATGTGAAATAAAGTTAATTTTTAATATTAAATTTTATGTATGATGTGATATGCCTGGTTAAAATTAAACCAGGTTAATTTTAAAAGGGCAAACAAACATGGCTATAGGATTATATATACAACCAATAGTTACGGTCATTAAAAAAAATAGTGTTAAATTATGTAAAAAAAGTTCTGAGTCGATCCGAAATCCGATTCAAAAATTCGAACCGTAGCGGGTCATGGAGCGGATCTGGGTTGACCACGATCCGATCCGATTTTTAATCAGAACCGGATATATCGGAATCGGATCCGGGTCGGGGTTAACTCGATCCAGATCTGATCCGTTGACGAGCATTGTTATTATGGATATAAGGAAATAATTTTTTTTTATAATATAAGTAAATGATTACTATCATTCACACATAAGTATTTACAAGTTCAAATCTAAATTTTTACTAAACCTTTAGATGAGAGTTTAGTTTCATTACGAACATATTTGATTCAATATTATATTAGTATTATGTCATTTTTTTAGTTATAATTTCATAACTTTTTAAAAGATTATTTATAGATGTCAGTAAAGTGAACAATTATTTTTTCAATAATATTAAACTAACGACTTTTTTGTATTTGTTATTAATACAATTATGAAGCGGTTTAAAACAGAGTAGAGTTCAGCTTGAAAAAAGTGACGATAAAATCGTAACAGTTTTTTTAAGATATGACAAATAAAATTAGTGAAAGGAATATGAAAAAAAAATAAGAAATAGTTCATATAAGATTAAACAAATATAACAACAGTATGTTCTGCTAAATTTTAAAAAATATCTTATTCGTCTTTTGATGATTTGAGCATATAGTTGGTGTTAATTTTGTTTCATGAGTTATATATGAGTTATATACGAGTTATAATTATTTTATGATTTTGTGATCAATATATAATATTAAAAATTTGAATACTAAATATGTAAAATAATTAGGTTTTAGTATCATGTATATATTATTTGTTCTAAATATTATTTATAAATATCATAAAACTTAAGTAGATGAAACCAAAAACATACAAATAATCCATTTTAATTATAAGCTTTACTTATTCTTCATGCCTGACCCTTTAGATAAAATTAAGAAACATATAATTTACATTTGTAAGAATTTAGGTGATCAAATTATCCTTCTTGCATAACCCTTTAGATAAAATTAAGGGGGAGTTTGGTTTAATGTTATTTTGATGTTATGTTATGTTATTTAAAGAAAGTAATTATTTGGTTTAATGATATCTACAAATAATTTTTTATTAAATTATTAATTAAAAGATGACATTTAGATGTCATGACCAAACGCCCCCTAAGATACATATTTATGTTTTTTTTTTTTAATTATCTTCACTCATGCTATGTATTTGGGTGGAGGTGCACCACCTATATTTTCATTTCCTGAAATACCGATTGTATGATTTTTAAATTTAATATGAAATCGTATATTATGTAAAATATAACTAAATATTATGTTATATTTTATGCGATCGTAGCGAGTTCTACACAACTGGAAAGACGATAAGGTCATAGAGACATTAAAGAGGTGCAGACAAGCCATTGATGACATTAATAGAAAGGTGTTGATAATCGACATGGTAATCGATGAATTTGGAGATGAAAAGGATCTCCAAAGAATGAAATGCTATCGAGATATTCAAATGATGGCTTATTTGGGTGGGAAACAGAGAACAGAGAAAGAGTGGAGGAGCTTACTGTCAAAAGCGGAGTTCACTAATTGCACTTTTATTCGTCTCACTGCTCTGGAGCACCTAATAGAAGCACGCCCATAAATTCCATGATCAGCATGTAGCTCACTGTTCGAAGCTTGTATAAAATTAGACGAAGATGTTATTTAATAAATAAGTGTACTGTTCAGTATACGAGTAAACATTCATCGACTGAACGATACTTTTGTTCCATGCACTTGAAACTCTTTTGAGCCGAAGCTTCTTCGTCGTACTGGTGAGAGGAGTTTATTTGAACTCAAAAGTCCAACCTGTTTAATGTACCAGTGCTTGTTTCAAAAATCTGCAATAAATATTTTTGTTGCAAAATTTTATAATGATTGGCTGGGAGTTATTTTATTAAATCATTAAGTATTACAGAAATTTATATTTGTTACTTAAAAAAAAAAATTGTAGTCGATACTTCTAAGTTAAATATTTCTAATCTGTCATCTGCTATTTTAACCAAACTAGAATTAACGCATGTAATTAAGATTATATCTAGTTTTTTATTTGAAGGCTAGCTTATAAATTTTTCATCTATATTTTTCATTTATAATGTTTTTAAATCTATTTTGTTTAGTTTTTTTGTTCATTTTAAGATCTTTGTTCCTTTAACTCAACTAATGGTAAACCGAAGTTAGCATAGAGTTGTTGTTTGTAAATTTACATTTAAAATAGAAGTGTCATTTGTAAATATTTAATTTAGGGTATTACTTATAAATATTTAATTTATAGAGTAACGTCTGTGAAAATAATTTCTGTAGAGGTAAATATAAATTCCAGTAAGTATTATTAATACAAGAGTTCAATTTAAGTCTATTAGTTTTTCTGTTTTCTATTAAATTCATTATTAATACCTAATGTAAGATTTTATTTACATATTTATCACCATTTAGTTTATTTATGCCGGCGTCGCTATGTAATTTTAATTATTATATAAATACTATTCATGTTAATTGCCGTTAAAATAAATATAGAATTTTTTATTTGTAAATTATCGTCAGCCTAATTTTATTTCATATGTGTCAAGCCAAGTACATCATTATTATAATCTGCTACTATTAGGAGTATTTGAGTTAGATTAATTATAATAATAGTAATTTAGTATCACTTATAATTGTTTGTAAGATAAAATCACATTTAAGTTCTATTTTATCTTTTATTTTATACCCTCACTACTTTCTTGAAAATGATTAAAATTTAACCGTACTTTATCTCCTTTTAAACTTATCCACTTAATATACCTATAAAAAATTATCAAATCTCAAGACGGTATATATATATATACATATATCTATATTTATATCTATATCTATATTATATATAAGAGTATGAGTTTAGCAGGAAAAAAAAAATTTGTCCTATCTGTTTTTTTTTTAATTTAAAAATAAAAAAATAGTAATAATTGCAATTTAATTTTAATATTTTAAAAACTAACAAAAACAGCAATAATTACATTTTGGTGTCAATTTTTTCACCTTCTGATAAATCAGTTCAAATGTATAATGAAATTCGTAAAATTATTTATGTATATTTTGAGGACTAAATTTTTAAAGATAGGGAGAATTGTGACATCAAGAATTTAATTTGGGAATTAAATTTTCGAGTTAGTTTTATAAAAAAAGAATATATTTGCACTTAAAATAAATATATTTAGGCCTATGTATAAGATTGTAAACAATAGGGGACTAATATGTAATTGTTCCTGAAAAAATAAGGCTGCCAGCTGTGGAAGCCAGCAGTGCCACGCTGCCGGCCAACGGCTCTTCTCATTAATTAAATTGAAAAACTCGCTGTAATTGCATTTGAGTCTCACTGTTTTAACCATCTTATTAATAGATCCCTACTATTTATATTTAAATCCAAATAATTTTCTCAAGCTATATATTTATATTTAAGTTCAAAAAATAAAAATAGCATTTACATACATACCCCTTAAATCATCTTGAATTACATATTAAATCCCTTATTTTTTAATTTTACAACTTAACCCCCTAAATCATCCAAAAATAAAAACTAGTAGAATACATGTATTTGTAAATATATTTATAATATTTGTATATATATATTATTGATAATAAATATCCAAATAATTATAAATTAGCAAAAAATATACTTTGAAATTCTTGAGAAAGACCTAAATATGTTATTTTTGGAAGATTTAGAGGGTTAAATTGTAAAATTAAAAAATAAAGGGTTTAATACGTAATTCAAGATAATCTAAGAGATATGTATCTAATTTTCACAAAATAAAATTACATTTTAATCTCAAATTAAAAAATATAATTATTTAGCCATAATTGTAATTAAATATTTATTTCTCAAATTACTATATTTATATTTAAATTCAAAAAAAAGTTGAAATTGTATCTTGATCTCAACTTTTTTTATCTTCTTACATTAATCTAAATTATTTATATTTAATTTCAATTTTTTTTTAAATTATTAGTTTAAATTATTGACATTTTAGTCTCAAATTTTTCACTTCCTTCCGAATAGTTCAAAATTATGTACATTCAATTCTGAATTATTTTTTCAGTTATTGTATTTATATTTAAGTTAAAAAAAGCTAAAATTGCATTTTAGTTTTAAGAGTATGAGTTTGGGAGAAAATATATTTTGTCTTTATCTGTATTTTTTTGAATCTATGAATTCAACAAAAACTGTAATTGCATTTTAGTCTCAATATTTTCACTGCCAAACAAATAGGTCCAATTTATTTGTATTTAAGTTCAATTTTTTTCAAATTTTTATATTTATATTTAAGTCCAAAAAAAGCTACAAATGCATTTTAGTCTTAAATTTTCACCTTCTCACAAATAAATCCAAAGTAGTTATATTTAAATCCAAATTTCTTTTTAAGTTATCATATTTATATTGAAGTTCAAATAAAAGCAAATTTCAACGATTTGAAGACACGTACTTCATATTCATATATATATTTAAGCCCAAATAAAAGCAAACTTCTAGAATTTAATTTAGGATTTAAAATTTTGAGTTAATTTGGATAAAAAATGAATATATTTGGGCCTAAAATAAATATAATTAGGCCTATGTATAAGACTGTAAACCTTAGGGGACTCATGTGTCATTATTCCAAAAAAATAAGGCTGCCAGCTGTAGAAGCCAGCTGTGCCACACCTCCACCCCACCGCTCTTCCCATCAGTTAAATTGAAAAACTCGCTGTAATTGCATTTGAGTCTCACTATTCCAACTGCCTTATTAATAGGTCCCCATTATTTATATTTAAATTTAAATATTTTTCTCAAGATATATATTTATATTTAAGTTCAAAAATAAAATTACATTTTAGTCCCAAATTTAAAAAATACAATTATTTAGCCATAATTGTAATTAAATATTTATTTTTCAAATTACTATATTTATATTTAAATTTAAAAAAATTGAAATTGTATTTAAGTCTAAATTATTTATATTTAAGTCTAATTTTCTCTCTAAGTTATCATATTTATATTTAAATTCAAAAAAATTAAAATTACATTTTAATATCAACTTTTCACCTCCTGACAAATACATTCACATTATTTATATTTAAGTCTAAATTTATTTCTCAAATTATCTATTTATATTTAAATCCAAAAATGCTAAAATTACTTTTAAGTCTAAATTATTTTCTCAAGATATTAAAAAAAATAAAATTATATTTTGGTATCAAATTCTTCACCGCTTTACAAATAGATCTAAATTATTTACATTTAATTTTAAATTTTTTTCTGGTTATTAAAGCACTGAATTAATGAATTTTATGTTGTATTTTATGGGAAAAAATTGTCTTATCTCAAATTATAGTTTTATCTTAATTATTTTACTTCTAAAATAGGTGCAAATTATTTATATTTTATTTCATTTTTTTCAGAGGTTATGAGAGCACTAAATTAATGAAGTTTATTTTTTATTTTATGAAAATAAATAATTTGAGATCATCTACAATAAAGAATTTTAGGCCAAATGAGCGCATCGAGAATGGCGAATGCTGTATCTTAAACATCGTAACTGATGTTGAGAAAGGCCGAATTGAGATCGAGGCATATCGTATCCGATGTTATGGAGAATACTGAGCTTAAGCATCATAACTGATATGTAGACACATCGAACTAACGGAAAGAGTATTGTATCCGATATTATGAGCATACTGTAGCTTAAGAGTACGAGTTAAGCAAGAGAAAAAAAATTGTCTTATCAGTATTTTTTAAATTTAAAAACTCACAAAAACAGTAATTTGAGTCTCAACTTTTCCACCTCCTTACAAAACAGTTTGAATGTATAATGAAATTCGTGAAATTATTTATGTAAATTTTGGGGGCAAAATTTTTAAAGGTAGAGAGAATTGTGACATTAGAATTTAATTTAGAATTTAAAATTTCGTGTTGATTTGAATCCAAAATGAATAATTTTGGATCTAAAATTAATATTTTATGACCTATTTAAAAGGTAATTGCATTTTGGTTTTGGTTTTGAAAAACTCACTGTAATTGCATTTTGGTTTTGACTTATCCACTTTTTACAAATAGGTCCAACTTTTTCACCTCCTTACAAATCAGTTCGAATGTACAATGAAATTTGTGAAATTATTTATATAAATTTCCAGGACGAAAGTGTTAAAGGTGGGGAGAATTGTGAAATCCAGAATTTAATTTGAGATTTAAAAATTTGAGTTAATTTAGATCCAAAATAAATAATATTAGATCTAAAGTAAATATTTTTAGATCTCTTTATAAGGATGTAAAGATGATGAGACTATATTATAATTATTCCTAAAAAAATAAACATCATATGGGGATGGGCGCAAGCTGCCAAGTGCCGGCCAGCAGCGCCACCTTACCGCTCTCTGTTTGGTTGTAAGGTTAAATTTAATAAGGTTAAAATTAAATTTGGATAGAGATATTTTTTTATTAAAAATTATGAATGATGTGAAATAAAATTAGTTATTATATTGGGATATGTGGGAGATGTGATATAAAGTTAGTTATTATGTTGAATATGTGAGATATGTGATATAAGTTAGTTATTATTTTAGTAATGTGTGTAGGATGTGAAATAAAGTTAATTTTTAATATTAAATTTTATGTGTGATGTGATATGTTAGATTAAAATTAAACCAGGTTAATTTTTAACTTGGAGACAAACGGGGTCTTAACATTCAACCTCCTTATAAATAGGTCCACATGATTTATATTTAAGTTCAAATTATTTTCTGAAGTTATTGGTCCCAAAAAAAACTAAAATTGCATTTTGGTGTCAATTTTTTCACCTACTTACAAATAGGTCTAAATTATTTATATTTAATTCCAATTTTATTTTAAATTTTGACTTATCTGTATTTTTTTAAATTTAAAAATTCACAAAAAAAGTTACGATTATATGTTGGTCTCAACTTTTTAACCTTCTGACAAATAAATTCAAATTATTTATACTTAAGTACAAATTTTTTTCTCAAATTATCATATTTATATTTAAGTTCAAATCAACTCGAAATTTTAAATCCTAAATTAAATATGATATTTATACCTTAATCCACTGCCTAAGCCTCCCCTAAGCTAACGTGAAAAGAAAAGAAGAAAAAAAAAAATGAAGATTAAGAATTAAGCTTTACCTTTACTGTCTCTAACGTACCCCTCTATTCCGCTTCTTCCGCCAAGCTCAGTAAGCAACAACAGCCGAGAGTTCCACCCGAAGAAGAAGGGGCAGCGACAACTAAAAAGAGTACGCTATTAGATAATTAAGTCCTGTTGTTAATTGAAGCATAAAAATTATTAGGGCAAATTTCACTCAGGTCTCTGAGTTTAAGGGTTACTATCACACAGGTCCACGTTTTTAAAATTATATCATCGGGGTCCCTAAGTTTTCAAAAATTATCATCTGGGTCCTTTTTTTATTATTAAAAAATATATAAAATTACCATTATATCCTTACCCTCTCAATCTCCACAGATCCGGCAGCCGCACCGCCCCAAGCCCCCTCTGGAGGCCTCGCGCGGCCGCACGACCCCTGAGCGCGTAGCGGCCACTGCGCGCGCAGCCTCGCACGGCCGCTGAGCGCGCAACGGTCGTGGCACGCCGCGCGGCTTTGCGACGCAGCGGCCGTAGGTGAGCCCGAAACAGGGCGGTCGCATGCGAAAAATTCCCCGACGGTTGCAGTCCGTGCGCCGGTGGAGCGCCGCCCTACTGTGACCCGACCTGGCGCGGCAGCTCCTGCGCGGCCCAGTGGCCTCACGCGTCCGCGCAGCGCGGCTGTCAGCGAGGTTGTGCGGCCGCGCAAGGCCACGCGATGCGGCGTGCTGCCGGATATGTGGAGATTGAGAGGGTAAGGGTATAATGGTAGTTTTGTATATTTTTTAATAATAAAAAAATAAAAAAAGACCCAGATGGATAATTTTTGAAAACTTAGGGACCCCGATGATATAATTTTAAAAACGTGGGTCTGTGTGATAATAACCCTTAAACTCAGGGACCTGGGTGAAATTTGCCCAAATTATTATAATATTACTGTTAATTTGTATGATTGATTATGAATATCTTATACTGATAATTTGTATGATTGATGAATTATGAATAGAAGAAAAATATCAAGATGACACATAAAGATTTAATATTGACAGAGAAATGTAAGATTAAATTCGAAGAAAGAATTCAACAAAAAGGAAAAGAATAGTTGACGGAGAATGAAAAATATTAAATATATATTAAAAATTTACCTGCATCATGCAGGATATACTAAAAATACAGCAGTATATGGAGTTTGAAAAATTAGTAGAGGATTCAGAGATTTTATCATCAAATTTACTTGTAAATAAGGCAAGAAAATACCTTAAAAGTGGAAAAATGATAATTAAAATATAATATGTGATGTTGTAATATATATGATAATATTTTGATTATACAGATTAATATTGCTGATTTATATTTCTTATGCTAAGTTAAAAATTAAGAAATAAAGACAAGTTTTGACTTGTGAACTTGAAACAACCAAATGGTAATGATAAGATATTTTAACGTTTGGTCAGGCAACAAATACAAGAGGAATTACAAGCTTCGTCCTCTACATTTTGTGGGAGAATTTCTTCTATGTACGAATGTTATATCGATGCTATAGCTTAAGCATTATGTCTGATATTGAGAAATGTCGAACCAGCTGATAGACGTGTATCGTACCCGATGTTTTGGCTTTTTATATCATCGTCACCGATGTTATAAAAAGCCAAACCAGCGGGTTCGAGGAGTATTGTATCGATGTTATGGGGAATGCTATACTTTAAGCATCATTACCGATGTTCAGAAAGACCCAACCATCGGGATCGAGGACTATCATAATCGATGTTATGTGCATGCTGTAGCTTACGCATCAGTCACCGATCTGGAGATCAAGGAGGGCAAAGTTTCTGGGCCAGATGACCTTAATGTTCTCTTGAAGAATAGGGCAATGTTCAGAAAGGCTGAACCAGCACATTGAGGATTATCGTATCCGATGTTATAGGGGATGCTGTAACTTAAGTATCGTGACTAATGTTGAGAAAGACCGAACTGGGATCGAGGTGTATCGTATCTGATATTATGGGGAATACTGAACTTAAGCATCACAACCGATATGCAGAAAAGTCGAACCAGCAAATGGAGTATTGTATTCGATGTTATGGGCATGTTGTAGCTTAAGCATCGTGCGCGATATAAAAAAAGGGCGAACCAACACGGCCACGTGCAACACACGTGACTTTACTAGTCTGTGTATATATATATATATATATATATATATATATATATATATATATATATATATATATATATGGGTTGCACTATGCACAAATGTAATTAAATTAATTTGTGTATATATTTATGTATATATGAATAAATATAAAATTATATAAAATAATACAAACTAAAAATAATATTATGAATTTTTTTGTTGTTCTGTGTGTGTTGGTTAGGCCAATGGGTGAGAAAAACTTGGGTTCGGATACCCCATAACAAGCACATTTTCGGACCTGCTTGGTATAGGTATAAATGTGCTTGTTATAGAATTAAAACTGCTTGTTATAGAAATCTAAAAAATGTGCTTGTTATAGGTGCTTGTTATAGAAATCTCTTTAACAAGCTATAGTTAAAAGTGCTTGTTACAGACAGGTCCGAAAATGTGACGTGGCGGGGGCATCCGAACCCAATAAATTTTCCAATCGGGTTGGCTTAGACAATCTAAACATTAGACACAAAATGAGAACTCTATTCACTTTCAATTTTGAGCTTTAATTAATTTTGAATCAAGTATAATTAGTTTAAAATAGCGGTATCCGAAACTTGAAACTCGCTCAGAACTCATTCGATTTTTGAACCGAGTTGAAATAGGTTTAAAAGTTTTAAATATTCGAATTATAAGCTAGGACTTGGCTCGAAGGCCATTTTGAGCCAATTTTTAGTTAAGTCTAGCTCGCTCAAAACTTGATTCAATTATATTTCTATTTTAATATTTTAATATAATATATATATATATATATATAATATTATTATATACAACTTAATTAGCTAGTAGTTTAGTGGTGAAGTGGATAAAATTTAAAGCTTGTTCTAAAGTTTGAGGCTGGGGTTAGAAATACTTCTGCTCTGTTTGGTAATAAGAAAAAAAGAAGATTTAGTTAGAATTTATAGTGATTTTTGAAAAATGTGTATGATGTGAAATAAAGTAAGTTTGTTATATTAAAAATTATGTATGATGTGAAATAAAGTTGGTTGATTTATTGAGAATTGTGTTGGATGTGAAATAAAGTGATTATTTAATGTTAGAATTTGTGTGAGATAAGATATAAAATATTTTTTTAAATTTTTTTAAAATTAATTTAAGATTTTGACTATGGATAATTTTAGCTATGATTTTTAATCCATTGCCAAACAGGACCTAAAAGATTACACTATTTGCACCAACATTTCTCAAAGCTTCTCCAAATACTTTCCAAGTGGCAACCTTATAGATGTAAATGTTGGAACTAAACCATTATATACATGGGGTAGTCGATGGCAAGTAAAAGAAATTATCTCAAAAGCTATAGCAAATAGATTAAAGGAGCGTTTGGTTCAGTGTTATCTCAATGTTATGTTATGTTATCTTTAAAAAGTAATTGTTTGGTTTAATGACATCTTTAAATAACATTATAATTAATTACAAAAATATCATTATATGCTGACATCTAGATGTCACCCTAAATCAGGCGACATCTCAAGATAACACCATCAATTTGTCATTATAATGTCAATAACTTCCAACTAAACAAAAATTATTTGGATAGCATTTATATTTTTTAATATCATAACATTGAACCAAATAAATGTCCATTGATGAATAACAATGACATTTAAATAACATGACATCTAAATAATATTGACATTGAGATAACACTGAACCAAACGCCCCCCTTAATCTATCTGAAGAACTATAAGCCATAATTTCGAAATTCTAATGGAGAATCTTTTCAATCTAAACTCATCGATGGCTGGTCAGATCGACTGATCGGACTGCGAACCGATCTCTAGTCAGGTTCGATTTTATGTTAAAACCGAAGAAAGATTGAACCGATTTAGATTATATTGAACTGGTCAAATCAGGTGAACCAATTGAACTGATTAAATGTCAGCTTAACCAAAAATTTTATATTTTGTTTTTGTAATTAATGTTTTAGGTAATTTAATAAGCTATTTAGATTAAAAAAAATTATATTAAATTTATGTTTATTATTAAACTTTTTTTAAAGGATAACTAAATTTTTTTATTTTAATATAGATATACATTAATTAATTTTATGCTGTATATATATAATATATAGTACTTAATTTTTGTTTTGTCATATCAGAAATCATATAAATATATATATATATATATATATATATTCAGTAATTTTTATTGATTATATTGAATATATGTTGATTAATTTTTGTTAGTTATATTGGATATTAGCTATTTAATTACATTTATATAATAAATATTTTATATTATATATATTCTATTATTTTAATATTAAATATGTATATAATTATTTATTTTGTTATATTGATATCAGTAATTGGACCGATCGGTTAGATCGATTCGATCGGTCCAACTATGAACCAATTGGTGTTCCGGTTTAATTTTCAGTTCAGATTTTACAATATTGATTATTGGATCGATTTTATTGAGCTTAAGGTAACTCGAAATTGAAAATTTTGAGCTCTACTTGGCTTGAAATCAATTCAAAATCAAAATCGGATATGATTCGAGCAGCTTGGCTCAAACCGATTTCATTCCGAGCAGGCTCAAATCTCGATTTGAGTCGGCTCATTTTGTTAAAAAAAATGTAAAAAAAGTATTGTGCATTCTTGAGAATTTGATCTCTAGCTTTTACTCCAAATTATTCACGTTATAAATACAATTTTAAGAAAACTCGAATTATATTTTGAGCGACAAATGTTAACTTAAAAAGATCTTGAAATAAATTTTAAGCCAAAGATCTTAGCTTATAATTTGATTTAGAATTTTCAAACAAATTCTAATCGATTTAAAAATAGACCAAGCTTTGAGGGAGTTCTGAGTTTTGAATATTTTTAACGTACCTATTTGGCATTCACACTTTGGCTTGTTAGGCTTAATACAAATTATCCCTTTCTATAAAAATAAAAAAAGGCTAGTTGTCAAAAAAATAATAATAAAATAACTTAAAGGTTATTTTTAATTTGCCGCTGTGCCAATAAAGCCAAAAATTCAAAAAAAAAAACAGATTAATTGAAAAAAAAAATGTAGTCCTAAAAATGATCAATATGCAGTGAATATAGTTTTAATCTATTATTATTAATTCATTTTATAATTTAATGGATGAAGTCTAAATCTACCCTATGGGATTGGGTATTAATTATATATTTGCAGTGTAGCAAGAAAAATTTCATTTAGATCTTTAAGTTTTTCAAAAAGTTTCATTAAGATCCTATAAAATCTAATTTACCCTTTCTTCTCACTAAGGGTGTTAATATGGATTGAAAATCTAATATTGATCGAAAATTAAATCGATTTTAGAGTGAATCGAAATCAAGTCGATCTAAACGAGCCAAAAATTTGGCTCGGTAATGATTTTGAGCCGGGGTAGGCTAAACTCAATCCAGTCGAAATCAGCTCGAATTAAAATACATGTTACGTATAATATATATATATATATATATATATATATATATATTATAGACAGAGTCGGATCAATTTGAGCCTACCTGGCTCGAGATCATCTCAAAAAAATTTAAGATTTTATTATTTCGAGCCGCTCGAAATGATTCAAAATCAGCTCGAAGTCGATTGGAATCGACTCGCGTCAGGTCGAAGTCAAACTCCGCGCATCAGCTGCCATCCTACACTACGGATAATCTTGACGGCAGTAGTCCAACGAGCTAAGTGGCGATAGGGGAGATGAAAAATGTATTTTTGTAATTTTATAACTAAAATTTAATTTTATTAAAAGTTAACAAAGAATTGATTAAAAATATTTAAAAAAATCTAATTGAAATATTTATATTAATCCAAAGGGCTTAATTAAAAAAAAAATTGGGACTTAAAGAGAAAGATTTTTAAATTCATGAAGTTATGTGATATTATTCCAGGATGATATTTACTATACAAAACTTTTACGGACCTACATGCAATTAACCCAAAAATAAAACTTAAAAGGACGGAGGAGGATGCACTACTCTCTCCTTCAGCAATCAGCAGAGGATTTCGCCATGGCTGCTCCGCCGTCACCAAATTTTCATCTCCTCTCCGACGTCGCTTCTCAGCTTACCGCCGTCCCCTCCTGCTACGTCCGGCGACCCTCCGACCGCCTCGACCTCGCAGCTGTCACGGCCCCTGGCGCAGCCATTCCGGTGATAGATCTCGCCGGCGCCGATGGCCCCGATCGCCACAAAGTAGTCGCCGCCGTTGGCATGGCCTGCCAAACTGCTGGCTTCTTCCTGGTGAGCAGCGTTTATCAGATAAAAAATTGAAAATATCTACTCAGTTTGATTCTGATCGATTTGAAAGAAACCAAATTAATTTTACAATTGATTTTAAGTTGATTCAAACTCATCAAAATCCATCCTGGTTTTTTTTTTTTCCATCTCGTATTCGATCCATTCAAAATTAGGTGCATGGATGAAACAATCGATCCTAAGGACGAGCTCAATGAATTTTATTCAATTTGTTTGCATCCGATCGATGTTGAAGTATGATATTGATTAGAAACACAAAATCGATTAACCCGATGATTAGATCTGTTTCAGCAAATATTCATGAAAATAAATTGAAACTGATTAATCCTAATAACAAAATTACAAAATTAAGAACCTCATACAAAGATATTAAACACCAAATAGATCATGGCCCCTCATTGAGAGGAGTTCGTAAATTTGAGAATTTCCAATGACGCAGATATTTATCCAATTTATTCAAATATTATATATATATATATATATACATTCAATTAACTTCAAATCAAGGTCTTGAAACTTTATTGGGAGTATTAGTTTTGAAATTTTTGATAATTTTAATAATTTTAATAATTTTAATAATTTTAATATTGATAATTTCGATTTTTTTAATAAATTATTTAAATTTAATGAATTCAATATTGAATTTATTAATGAAAGTCATTGAATATTATTTTTTAGAGTTACACGAGTTTTGGCAATTTGGAGGCTGAGTTTTGACGGTTTCGATCAAAACTCGATCGTAACTGTCGAAACCATCGAGTGCCATCTGAAACCGAAACTCGATAATTTTTTGAATCAATGTTCATCGAAACTGATCCAAAATTAACGAAACTCAGCCGTTTTAGCCAAGTTTTGAAACCTTGCTTCAAATACCTATTAAAATAAAAACTATTTAATTTTCAGTGTCATTAATATATATCTTTGTCTTTGAGTTGGTTATATTCCTAATTGATATACATATACGTGGGAATATGTGTGCATACTTATGTATTTATACTGATTTTGAAGTAATATATACTGATCTGATTAGACTCTTTATTTCACATAAATTCATATATTTAATTAACACTTTACTTTATATTAAAAATATTATGCATCTTAGGAACTTATTTGATAGGGATTTAAATTCGTTGACTTATATGAAATAGGTGTCTAGCTTAATAGTCTCAATTATGATCCATTAGAAAGAAATTTCACTACTGAATATATAGAGTTCAATTTCAAAATTTTGGATGATATTTAATCTTTTATTTTTTTGAAACTAGAGAGAGATAATGCCACAAGTCAGAACTCAGAAGGGCTGATAACGAATCGATTTTGAGCAAGTTTGCCCTAAGTCAAATTCAAAACTTTTGAGTTTAAGTCGAGTTTGATTCGAGTCGCGTAAATCTATTTGATTTTTTGTCAACTTTTGAGTTGAATAGAGCGGTATTGTTAATCTTAATTTTATTTAGATATTCATTTCGCACATAATATCTATATTATTTATTATTTTTATTTAAGTTTTAATCGATTATTTATGACTTATGTATATATATAGATTTTTCTAATATATACTTTAAATTTCTTACAATGTATATTATATATAATATATTTATATACATAAAAAATATTAATATATTTACAAAAAATTGTATATATATTATTACATAAATATTTAGTCTATTACAAATCGATTTTATTTTATGCAAATTGATTTTGAGACATATGAAAATTAATTTAAATTTAAATTGAGTAAAATACCGAAGAGTTTTAGAATGATTTTTGAGTTTTGAGTATTTGGATGACCCTTACAAGTAAGATTCATAATCACACTCTATGGTCCTGTTTGGCGCGAGGACCAAAATGAGGATTAAAATAGCACTAATTTTAAAAACAATAATAATAATAATAAATAAAAGTTTTAATTATTTTACACAAATTTTAATATAAAATAATATTATTTTACTTCACATACTCAATAATTTTTAATAAAAATAACAACTTTATTTCATATCTTAAATCAAAATATTCGATTCAAATATTTTAGTCTAAGATGTGAAATAAAATTGATATTTTCTATTGAAAATTATTGAGTATATGAAATAAAATAACGTTTTTTCATATTAGAGTTTGTGTATAATGATTAAAAAAATTTATTTATTTATTATTTATTTTTTTTTATTTTTTTTTGAAACCATCTATTCAAGTTAGAAATTTTTTCAAAATCTAATTTCGATTGTATCAAAAAAACAAAAATCTAATTTTGATAATTTTTCTGCAGGTGAAAAACCATGGAATCTCAGAAGAAGTCATGGCCAACATGCTCAACGTCTCCCGGGAATTCTTTCGGCTACCTCCCTCCGACCGGCGGGTAACCTACTCCGACGACCCCGCCACGAATCCCCGCCTCTCCACAAGCTTCTACCCCGCCGCCGAAGACGTCCGCTGCTGGAGGGACTACCTCCGCCTCCCATGCCACCCCCTCGACGACGTCCTTCCCCAGTGGCCTCCCAACCCCCCTTCCTTCCGGCCGGCAGCAGCCGAGTACGCCGCCGGCGTGCGGAGGCTCGCCCACCTCCTCCTCGGCGCCATCTCTGAGAGCCTCGGCCTGGAGAAAACCTTCATGGAGAGGGCCCTCGGCCCGCTGGATCAGGCCATGGCGGTGAACTACTACCCGCGCTGCCCGCAGCCGGAGCTCACCTGCGGCTTGCCGGAGCACAAAGACTTCACCGTCATCACCGTCCTTCTGCCGGACGGGGTCCCGGGATTGCAGGTGCTGTTGAGGGACGGGAGGTGGGTGGCGGTGGAGCCCGCCGCCGGCGAGCTTGTGGTGAACGTCGGCGACCAGGTGGAGGCATTTAGCAATGGAAGGTAATTGCCCAATGAAAAGCAATAATTTGAAATAAATTTACAATAAATACATAATATATATTAAATATTACTAAAAAAATATAAAAACTGTAATATAATTTCAATAATTTAATACATAATACTAATATAATATTTTATAATAAAAAAATTACAATTTTTTAATCTTAGAATTTCAAAATCATCATTAATTTTATGAATACTATACTGTAAAATATTATATAGAGTAATATTTATATTCTAAATATTCAATAGTCAATAATAAAATTTTATGTGGCATACATATGAATCTCTTAAATTTTTTTACATATTTGGATCCCAAATATTTAAATTTAAGTATAAATCTTAATTTATTAATAATACTACAAAATGTCTGCAAAAGCTTTGAAGATCTACACATAAAATTCAGATCTAATAAAATATTATTCCGATCTCTAAGGTTGAATGAAAGTTTTAAATATGATGCTCGAGAAGAATGAGTTATAATTTACTAGAGCCTATGAATTTTAATTTTTTTTTAAATTTTTAAGATATAAAATATTTTTCACATAAAGATTAGAATTATATTTTACACGGATTAATCTACTTTAGATGCTCATTAGAAATCTGGTATGATATTTACCCATTTATTTTTATTGATTCCAGTGAAGAGTGAAATTAGATTTGAACATTTATAGTATCAAAATAATGGGTAAAATAATTGAATATATATAAATATAAATATATATATATATATATATATATATATTGGAGCTCAAAATATCCAATTCTACCAACTCAAATTGTTAAAAATTCCCTGTATAGTTCAAAAATATTATTGTCACTAGGGGATATTATTGTTCCTCTCACTCACATGTAAATAAATTTCTCATTGGACTAAAATGTATATTATAATTCAAAAATATTTTTATATTTTATGCAGATATCAAAGCGTGCTACACCGAGCTGTGGTGAACAATGAAACGGAGAGGATATCCCTGCCAATGTTCTTCTTACCTCCAATGGAAGCAGTGGTGAAGTCACCAGAAAAGCTGATTGATGACGAGCACCCACGACTATTTAGGAGTTATCGTTTGGCTGAGTTCTACGAGAAATTTTGGAATGGAGGATTGAGGACTCAGACCTGCCTTGATTTGTTCAAATATTAACGTGCACTTATAAGTTATTGTTATTATTGTATTTTCAAGCAAAACTCAGTTCAATTGCACACCTTCTTTTTGTTATTTTCAAGCTAATTTCTTGACTTTATTTCTACTTAGTCCCCCTTGTTACACTATTATCTTTCTTCATTATTATCTAATTATTTATCACTATTTGTATCTAAATTTCATTCTAAAATAGTTACTAAAATTTTTCATAATATTATTTAATTAATGAGGCAACTAAATAATTAATTTTTCAAATGAAATGATATAATTTATGAAACCCCTCATAAGAAATATTAGATTACAATCTATATAAAAGAAAAGAGAGAACGTTCATTAATTATAATCATTTTTTAGTACATAAGTTCTTAAATGGGTATGCATAGGTACATCTTTGTATCGCTTTAATTAGAATCACTCTCATTAATAAACAAAATATGTAATAGATTGATAAATTATGATTTAAAACAATTAAACACTTAGAAGTTTTTTTTGAAATTTTTTAAATTGGTATATGTTGAATAGATTACCCTAATGTTCGATCTTTTTTTTTGGACAATACAAAAAAAAATATTTTATTTTTAAAGTTTAATGAAAGAGAAATTTATTTTAATATTAGAAAGTGTATAAAATATGAAATACTTTAAATTCTAATATTCATATTTACAATATATGTGAAATAAAGATAATTTTTATTGTTAAAATTTGTGTTAGGAAAAAAAATTGATTCCGACTGAACGAGGCCTAAAACTTACACAAGAATATATGAATTTATATCCTACAACAACAATAACAACTAAGCCTTAATCCTATTTGATGGGATCGGCTACATAAATTATTTGTTTTTTTTTATACTTTATCAATTAACAAATCTTTTTTTAGGTTTAAGTGAGCAAGATCACTTCATATAATTTTTTGTCATCTCTTTTTTGGTCTTTTTCTTCATTTTTATACATAAAAAAATTAACAATTTTATTTTTCTAACTGGAGCTTCAATCAATCTATGATTTATATATCCAAATCATTTATGTTAACTTTCTCTAAGTTTATTTTTGATTAGTGTAACTCTAACTTTCTCACGGATATACTCATTTCTCATTCTATCATTTAGTATATGCCTACACATCCACCTTAGCATCCTAATTTCTATAACATTTATTTTGTTTATATTGTATCCTCATTGTATGCCAGTATTCTGCACCATATATTATTGTTTGGCTTACTATAGTTATATTAAATTTACCCTTAAGTACAAATGAAATTTTCTATCGCATAACACACCAAAAGCATTTTACCATTTTACCATCATGCTTTGATCCTATTAATAACGTCATTATCTTTTTTATTATTATTTTATATGATTGATCCAAGATATCTAAAGCTCCAACTCTTTTTGATAATTTGATCATCAATTATCACATCACTAATGTAAGTACTTTTTTTGACTAAATTTACACTCTATATATTAAATTTTTGATCTACTGAGATGAAAATTTTTAGATTCTAAAGTATTCTCTAAAGCTCGAGTTTCATTTTGTCTTCCTCTTTAATTTTATTAACAAAGACAGTTATTTGCATACACTAATGTACCTCATCTTGGATATATTTAATCAAGACTTCCATAATTAAGGCATAAAGATCCAAACTTAAAGTTGAGCCTTGATGTAATATAACTATAATAACAAAATGTTAAATCAAACCTCCTTGTGTTCTTACACATGTAACAGTTATTTTATATATGTATTCAATAACTTGAATATAAGCATTTAAATTTTTTTTTCTAGAACTATCCAAAATACTTCCCTTGAAACTTTATCATAAAATTTTTTCAAATCAATAAAAATTAAATATAGATTTTTCTTTTTTTCCTTAAACTTTTTCATTAAACATCTTGATAAATTAATAGGAAAGGGCATTCTTCTCACCAAAGTAAATTCATTATCAATGGCTATATACGCTAGTAATTGATGATACTATTTTTAAAGCATAGTAAATAACTGATTTTATAAAAATAAAAAAAATAACATAACTAAGCACTTAGAAGTTAAATTTTGAGAAAATTTGATTTATATATAGGTAATTTATTGGATACATATATTAATTGACTGTAAAGCGTAATTTACTAATTTTTCGGCATTATTTGCTTAATTGTTTTATATAAGATCCTATAAAAAAATGTTTTATATAGGAGGGATTTTTTTATTTTATAACAGTACATTATATTCCTTTTTATTTTATTTAAAAATTATGATAATAATGTAATTTCATCTTAAAATTTTTTGATATTCAAATAAGTTCATTTAAAATTCAAGAAAATTTTCAAAATGCCTTTTGCTTATGCCTCAATTCAGTTTATCAGGCAAAAGAAAGAAAAATTTGTACGAAGTCTTTTAATATTTGAAAAAATTCGGACTAACGCATGAGATATTCAAAAAAATTACAGTAAAAATATAACCAAAACATAAATATCATAGATAAATAAATAGCAGTGCAGATATATATATAAGAGATAATATCTGTAGTAATAATAATAATAATAGGCCCAAGAAATGATTTCTTATGAATCTATTGTAATATAAATAAGTCGATCCACACAAGAAAAATATACAGTACATAAATTCAGAATATCAAATTTATTTCTCAGATAAAATCATGTCAAAAATAAAAATTAGTATGTCAATATCAAATAACAATCAGCCATAATAGAATTACGCTGTGCCAAAATGGCTTTGTTCTTATCGATTTATAATCAAATATTTTATTTCAAAGTATTTATTTGATAAAATATAAAGTCGTACAGTAGGGTTATAAATGTAACATGTTTAAATATTTTAATAGTAACCTGTAATATTGATTTATTTATTAGGTTTATATGGTATTTTGTAATTATATTTTAATTTATCTTTTCCAACATGATGTATTCATTATAATGAAGATGAGGTGAAACTTAAGGGAACTGCACTTAAATATAGTTATTTATTTTACTTCATTATTTAAAGCCTTAGGCCTTTGAGTTTTACTCGACTTACCATGTAGGTCCATATTTTTAAAAATATGTCAGATAGGTCCCCAAAATTTATTGTATAAATCATTGTGGTCTTTAATATTTATAAAAAGCTTCCAGTAAAGTCCAATTAAATATTTTCCATTAAACATTAAATGAAAATTTTAATTAAGAAATCATAAAAAAAAAATTAATGTGAAATTACAATTGTACTCCTGGTGCTTGCTGCGGCTGGTGACGCTGTCAGCCACTGTGCGCGGACGCCAGCTCGACAGGCAACCAGAAATCTGAAATATGGAAAGGTACAACAATAACAACAACAACAACCAAGCCTTAATCCCACTAGGTGGAGTCGGCTACATGAATCCTTTGTTTCCATTGCGCTCTATCAGTTACCAAATTCTTATCTAAGTTTAAGTAACTAAGATCACTCCTTATAGTTTCTTGCCATGTCTTCTTTGGTCTCCCTCTTCCTCTTTGTACATGGGCAAAATCCAGTAACTCAATTTTTCTAACTGGAGCTTCAATTGGCCTGCGATTTAGATGTCCAAACCATCGAAGCTGACTTTCTCTAAGTTTATCCTCAATTGGTGCAACACCAACTTTCTTTCGGATATACTCATTTCTCATTCTATCCTTTCGTGTATATCCACACATCCACCTTAACATC